>PVHY01005961.1:67752-78510 GCA_004024945.1 Uropsilus gracilis
GGACTCGAACCGCGATCTCTAGTCCCGGCCGCTTCACAGGCTGAAACTTACAGGCCTGGCCACAAATTTTTAAAGTAGTCAGAAGTATTCAAGCATAGAGATCTAGTTTAAATTATTACATTTCTTTTTAAAATTGATCTAAAATTAAGAACTATGACTGAAGTGACCCCTGATACTCTAATGAACATAAAGGAATTGATGTCTTGCTTTATTTGAGCAGCAAGTAGGAATTTAATTTATTGAATTTATTCTAGAGATGCCCACACATGAAAAGAAATAAGATTCAATAAAACACTATTGTTCCTGTTTGGTAGCAACTACCTCTCATTTGCAGTATACTCTACTGTGAAATTTCTAATATCGAAGATCACAAACTTGAGGCAGATTCCCAAGAGAAAACCATTATCCTGGAGTGATCACTTTCTTATCTACGAGAAAGTGATTACATCTTTAGAGTTCCAGTTAGTTCATTGAGGTCACTGTGTCTGATTTCTCAACTTCCCTCTCAGAAGTCTCATACTTTATTCTTTTTTTTTCTTCTTTTCCCAACTCTGACTCACACTTTTCTTCCAAATATATGCCATCCATATTACCAAGAAAGACAGGAATATTACAATTAACCATATATATGAAGTTGCTGAAATATTTAGTTATTATAAATTTTCACCTTAGACTTTCCTTTAATTTAGAGGCTGGCAGACCCAAGCTAAGGGACTAAATCTAATCCATAGGTTATTTTGGTAAATAAAGTAGTATTGACACTTCCATGCCCATTCACTGTATATCATCTATGGCTTCTTTTCTGCTCCACTGACAGAGTCAAGTAGTGGACCATATGAGCCCAAAAGTCTAAAATGTTAACTGTCAATTATAAGAAATGTTTCTGAACCTTGAACCTCACTTTAAGGGTTTCAGGTAGCAACTAAAACTGAGAATAACGTTCACCTACATTTGATTAACTCCACCACTTGGAAATGGTTTGAATGAGTCACCAGAGTCCCATTCACCTGTGAGAAAATGATAATAGTGTATGTCAAGTACTTTCTAGTGAGAAAATAGATGAAATGGTTTCAAGAGTTATACATAATACAGTTACTTATACTATCGTACACTAAGCAGGGTAATATTAGATATACGTGACTCAATATTCACTTTGTCGCTATTTTATAAGGTATACTCGGCAAGGAAATGAACTTAACGCAGACCTTGACTTAAAGACATTCCAATTTGTTCAGCAGGAAAATGACAAAATATAACAGGCAGATTTATAAATCTTTCGCAATAATAGAAAATATTTGCTTAAAATTACAAATTTGCTGATGTATCAAAACCATAAAACTTTTGAGAGATGAAAACCTAATCAATTGTGTACTCTGCCATTCATGACCAAATTTTTTAAAAAGAACATTAATCTTCAGAGAGATTAAATATAGGATGTTAATCAAAGTCTCTACTATACCATTATATTTCTGTGATGCAAGTAATGGTAATTCTTAAAAGTATTTCAGTGCATAAACACCATGCCCACCAGAGATAATTACCATAAACCATGATGTTTAGTATCTTTGATATATACTGTTGTAGCATACACTGGCAGGTACACAGACATAGACACACTATAAGTGGTTTCTTTTCCTGAAAATAAATCATTTTTTATTATAGTGTATATAAAATTCAATGTAGGAAAACAAAGACTTAACCATTCTTTTTGAAAGTTGTAGATGACATACAAGTTATTTCTCAAGACTTTGATTTACCCATATTTAGATGGTCTGTAAGTACTCAATGGTTAAAGCTGAAATGAATTTCATTATTATACTCATTTCCTCATACAAATTCCTAAAGTAAAAGGTAATATACCCTTTATAAGTGTACACCTTTTGGTATCTATTCACAATTTCCATCCAGATTTCACCTAATTTATACTTACACATTTATGAATAGCCATTTACCATACCCAAATTATACCACGTATAAAATCTTTAAAATTTCTGACAAGAAAATATATTTTCACTTATCATTTATTTTAATTTCTATTTCTTTGTTATCAGCAAGGAAGGATATATTCTCATTATTATTCACTTCAATTACTTTGGAAAACTGATAAAATTCTTTGTCCATTTTTCTACTAGACTATTCTTAGTAATTTAAAAAGTATTAAGGATTTCACATGCTGTGTAATAAGGTTCAAATATCTTTTCTAGATTATTCTTTGCTGTATATTCTTTTCCTACACAGCAATTTGATTTTAAGTACTCATTAGTCAGTTGTCTCAACAGTAACTACTAAGTAAGTCATCTTTCTTCTCCTGATCATAAAGCAAAACCTGTCTGCGGACTCCACTGTGTCCTAACTGGGTCTATATCTAGACTAGCATTTCTCGCTTAAAAGTAATTCAGACCATCTCACCTTACACATATCCATACATAACATGTATTTTACTTTATTCTTATAGCTTTGTAAAATTCATTTGGATAATTAACTTTGTAAGTAACAACATGCTTTTCCAGTTCTATTAGTGTATCTTGAAGATAATTTTTGCTAGAGATAATGATCTTTACTACTCTTATCAAAGAACAAACATGACCTCACTTATTCACATATGATTATATCCTTTAGTAAAGGACATTAACTTTTAAACCTAAGAAGTTGTACAGTCAACAAATTCACTAAATATCATAAGCTTTTCATAAAAAGTCCAAGTTAGAAAGAAACAAAACTATTAATAAATGCAGTTTTTATTTTTTACCATAAATTCCACTATAGTCCTTCCCCCTACCTTGATGATTCGATCACCTGTCTGTACTCCAGCCCGCATGGCTGCTCCATCTATAAGACAAATTACTTTAAAATGTAATACTTTTGCATTTACAGACAATCTTAAAAGACAGGCAGTATAACAGAATGGTTTAATACAGATAGCTTTAAAGTCAGACTTTGGTTCCACTTCCTGCTTCCATCATTGTTAGTTCTGCAAACTGATTTTGTTGTTGTTTTTTTTTAAATAAACCTCAATATCACCTATAAAATGGGGATTAAAAAATATCAATCTCAAATTGCTGTGCCTAACAAAATGGAAGCATTCAAAACATAGCAATAATAACAGAAGATATTACTAAAATTTTGGAAAAAAGAATAGCTGTGTGAGCTTAAATACCTCTTTCTGTATTGAATTATCTCTGCTGCTTGAAGAAATAAAATTCTACAAACTTTCTAAGTGCTGATGCAGAAAGTATCATGGTCAAGAAGTCATGATTTCTAAAACTATGTTAAGCAGTTTATAGAGTACAAAAAAAAAAAAGAACCAGGGCAAATACCTACAATTACAACACTGGAAATCTGGCTCAAATAAGGTCATATGATACATGATCTATGTGATAATTTTATCCATACACTAGAAATTATTTAAGTCTATTTCTCTGTTTGCACCTGAGTGACCACTATTTCAAAAAATGTCTTGCCTTCTTTGACAGACTGCACGAAGACTGGATTGTCTCCACTGACCGTCAGCCCAAATCCATTGTCATCCTTCTGGATGATTACACAACGCTGAACAAGACCTGCACAAGAGCCACAGGGTAAAAAGAGAAAACAGAGGGGAAAAAGACAATAATTACATATTAATAATAGACAGTATTCTGTCTGGAGAAACACAAGGTAGCACAGGGAAGCATATATAAAATAAGAGTACTAATCCCATCAGCAATACAAACACAAGAACACTATTAGGAGTTTATATATGTGTGTATATATACATGTACACACACATATACCCAGTTTTTCACTGGGGAGATACAATATAATTGTTTCAAGGTTAACTGAAAAAATGAATCATTAGAAAAAAATCAGAAAATAAGTCCTTTCACATACATGCTATTTCTTTGTAATACAAAATCCTCTCCCACTGCCCTGTGTTTTTGGTGCTCTGATTGGTATTCAACTCAAGAAATTGAAACATTTTGGGACATTAGATTAAGAACATTATCCCTAAATGTAAACTCTGAGAAACAGACTATACAAAGAAAGAGGTGTTGCAGGGCACCTCCCAAGTAGGAGAAAGGAAATATTCAAAGGGAAGAAAGACTGACTCACAAGAAAATTAATTAAACAGAAAGGAAAAAAAGTAGAAAAGATAAAGAAAGAAACTGAGTTCACCAATTCCTTCACCTTTCTTCAATTTCTTCACCTTTCTATACTTACGTGATTCCTACAGGAGAATTTACTTCTAGTTAAATAGCAAATGAAATTTCCAGGCAAGGTGAGAGTGAGAGGACCGCAACCAAAGGAACAGGAATGATCAAACCGTATTTAGTAATAGGGCTGTTTTATCATGAATCAGATCTGAAGAACCTGAATTCTGTGTTTGCCAAAAACTGAATCTAAGTATTTGAGCTTTGCTGAATCTAAATATTTCACCAAAGTGAATATATGAAATATATAAAATAACACAAATGCAGTAGAGAATTTAGTCACTGAAACTTTAAAATAAAGATTTTTTTTACACAGAGCCATGATATTTTAAGTGTGATGTACAAAGCAAAGGATTAAAGGATGTTAAAGGATGCAGGTATATATGTGTGTGTGTATAATTTCCTACTGCTAATTAAAAATCACACGTATGTGAGCGTATAATGTGACCAGAACCCATACACAAAAATTAAAAATCTTCTAAGGAGACTGATAAGAAAACAGAAAGGCAAGCCATAGACCGAGAGAAAATATTCACAGTACAAATGTTGGTATAGGTCTAGTATCCAGATTACATTAAAAAAAAAAACAAAAAACTACAATTCAGTAAAGGAAGACAAAAGTTAAAAGGCACAAAAAGTTAACAAACAAATCACACACAAAATAATAGATCAATAAGCACATACAAATACAAAGATGTTCAGTATCTGTAGTCACCAGGAAAATGCAAACTAAACCCAAAATACCATTGTGTACTAACTGGAGTGACTATAAATAAAGACTGATAATACCAAGCACTAGACAAGGTGTAGAACAACTTTTATATATTGATGAGAGAGAGTAAAATGATACAAATACTTTGGAAAACAGTCTAAAATTATCTTCTAAAGGTAGGAATATTTTTACATATGATCCAACACAATTTCACTTACAAGAGAAATGAAAACTCAGATCCACATAAAGACTTAAAGAGAAATGTTTATAGCATTTTGCTCAAAAGAGCCCAAAACTAGAAAAACTCAAATATCTATCAATAGATGAACTGGTTTAAAATGTGGTATATTAATTACAATGAAATACCACTTAGCAAGAAAATAAAGGAACTTTTCAAACATACAACAAATATGGGAGAAGTACAAAAACATGACATCAAAGGAAAAGGTGGCAGATACAAAAGTACATACACACTATACTATACCAATGTACAAGCCGCAAAATTATAACCACAGGGAGCAGATTAGGGGCTGCTGGGTGGGAAGGAATAAGAATGACTCAAAAAGAAGCCAAGCATGGTGGCTGGTGCCTGTAAGCTTCAGCCTATGAAGTGGCTGGGGCTAGGGATCACGGTTTGAGTCCTGCTCTGGGCAACACAGCGAGACCTTGTCCCAAAAAATAGCTGGGCATGGTGGCGCGCACCTGTAATCCCAGCTACCTGGGAAGCTGATGCTGGTGCTGGGGATTGCTTGAGTCTGTGGTACTCCAGGCAACGTGAGCCTGTGGTTCCATGGGCAAAAATAGCGAGACCTCGTCTCAAAAAAAAAAAAAAAAGAATGACTCAAAAATGGAACAAGAATGAAGCAAAAAGGCTTGAAAGAATTTCTGGGGTGATGGATGCTTTCTATCTTAATTAAGGTAATGGTTACATGAAGCTTTTCAAAATATCAAACTCCCAGAATGCAACAGTTATAACAGCATTTTATTTTACATAAATTGTAATTCAAGAAAGTTTATGCTCAACATTAAAAATGTGTCACCACTCAATTCTAGAGACTATTAAATACTATTAAATATGAATTCATAAAACCACTAATCCCACAAAACAGTAAACTGTAATCCATCAGAATTTAGTCCTTTACTTTTATTATGGTAAGTAATTAGAACTAGAAATAGAATGGGTGTAAGTATACAAAATTAAAGAAAAGGGAAATCTTTATACATTTCTAGTATATGATATAATAAACTAAAAAATCAGAGAACAGAGAGAGAGAGAGAAAGAAAGCAGTGCTTTACAGTAAGTTTTTTCAAGGGCCATGCCTGGTTTTGGAAACACAGTTGATGACAGTACTTGAAATTTCAAAATAAATTAGATGATGTAACTTAGAAATCAAAACAACTGTTAGCAGTTGCTATGCTTTTCTTCAACTATAACCATCCCTCCCAGATCTCCCATGAACTGATAGTTAAAGATTTCCAGTGGAGTATTTGCTGTGCTAAGCCATTAGACTTCTTAAACACTTATTTTTCAGGTTCCTATGGAAAATAGGGTGCCTATAAAAATGAGAGGAAGTGGTATTGGGGGGATTTTGCTGTGTTTATGCATTTCACTTAAATATAAGTTTTGAGCATACTACTTGACAAATACTAATGTTAAATATTTTTAACAATACATCTTGAGTATTATTTTACTATCATTGGGGGCAGGAAGTCCTTAAATTCTCCTGCTCAGAAATATCATCTGTTCATGGCATTGATTAAAAAATCAATTAAAAACACTTGTATTAAAAATCTGATTAACACAAACTCTCTTTTAAGAGGGTGGATTCTCATTTACGACTTTGACTATATTTGGTTTTAACAGACAAGCAAATTAGTTTTGAATGGAGAAGATAGAAGGCATTCTTCGTAGAGCAGGGCTTCTTGTGATAGGGAACTTTAGAAGAGGAAAAGCAAGAAGGCCTCAAAAAACAAATCATCTCTTCTTGAAAACATGTCCTAAATATGCAGACCAGGTTAGGTGCCCATTATGTAATAGACTCCCACTGCTTCCCCTCTTTGCTTTTATCCTCTCATTACATTATATGCTCCAAGAGCAGAGCACAAGAACTCTATCTTGTTTTCAGGTTTATTTCAGAAACTGGTGACATATGTTCTGGCATACAAGGAAAATTTTAATTGCTAATGAACCACTGAAAATGAAAGAGGTTCTAGAAATGGATGAAAGCTCAGAAAGGGAGGTTATCAAGGGAAAACAAATTACCACCATACATTAATTATAACAAATATGCCTATGCTCTTAACAAACTAGTAAGGACTGAGTAAATACATTAGCAATATCTCAGAATACTGCTAGCCTATTATCTCCAATTCAAAACACTTTCAACCTGAAACTTCCTTTTAATTCAACATCAAAAAGAAGATAAAAAGTAAAGGAAAAGAGCTATGTGTATATGCTATAGCTCTTTCTCCTCTCCCCAGCTTCACTATATTATTCACTTACATTATTCTAACCTGAGACTCTGATGTACTTTAACATATAAAGAGTACCTAAACTAATACAAAAATAAAACATGTTACATACATAACTAATTCAGAATTGATATATTCAAATTAATGATATTATTCTGTCTATGAACCTATGCCATCTTTTTAAACTGTGTTTTGGGGTTATAATTAACTGAAAAATGCTGTCATACCATTCTAAATTCAGAAAACCAGTCTCTCAAATGTTTAGGTCTATCATATTATGCTCCTTTCCATTCAAAAACAAATTAAATGCTTTTCATTTCTCTTGAAAGTGTTTTCCTTATTGTAGATCAGAAGCTATTTTAACCCACCAGAGGACACATACCATCCTTAACATTAAAACAACCAATAATAACTGAATTACCATATCTCTGCAGTGTCGTTTTAGACCAAAATATCCGCTTATTTTAGTAAATTTGTATTGAACATCTGTCCACTAGTTACTTAACACTGAAATCTGTGTTGTGAGAAATAATAAAACACTAAGTCTTCACTTTCAAAAAACTTAAAATCATGGCAGGGAAGACAATATTAAAAAAATATGGAAACAATGACAATGCCAAAGAATTAAAATATGGTACAGACAATAGGTTTTAGATGCCATAAAAGGGAAAGAGGAAAGTAGACTCCAAACTCCAAATATTATTTTCAAACTTAATTAAAAAAAAAAAAACCCTATGGTTAAAAATATATATATGGTTTTCAAAAAAATATATATAGCTCATTGTTGTGCTAAATCCTTTACAGTCTACTATAAAGACTGCTCACTATAATTACCATACAAGGGTGTTTATCTCTAAGTATCAGTTTTTATAAAATAACATAATCACTTCAATATAAATTATATCCAAGTACTTTGTATGAATATAGTCAAATGGGGATGTTCACAAGTAAGATAATAAAGCTTAAGGCTTATAATAAGGATAATAAGGCTGTTTGAAACTCGGTTGCAGCAATCCTTCATTTTCACTGTTATTGATGCTATATGAAGATTTTTTTCCCATTAACTATAAGTGCAAATGGAATACTGGTAAACAAATACAAATCTCTATTACTGCACTTACCAAGATGTATTGCAATTCTTTCTTTTGTACAAGACTGTGAACTCTCAGAAACAGGTACCGTTTTCTATTATTTTTTATTTGCTAACCGTTAATAGCACTGTTCCTGGCACTCAATAGGTATTCAACGAACAGTTAATAAAATTAAATTTATTTCACATAAAATAAATTTTAAATAACCATATCCAATCACTTTTTAAGAAAAAAAACAAAATTTCAAAAATTTTATTCCCCATCCACACTATTTTAACTCATTAAGTTACAAATCTTTTTTTCTCATTTCCAATCTCCCAAGGATTATATTTTACCTGGATATTGATAATGGAGCTCACACCTCATACCATCAGTGAAACAATGATGTTCTATCAAATGTACGTAAATACTATTTTCTCCTACAGTATGTTTTCTGTTTATAACAAGACATTTTTCTTTCTTTGTTAACAATGTGGTGTTTGAAACTAATCTAAAAAGACTGTTTGCTCAAAAGATAATCACCAAGGATTTGATTCTGAAATGAAAAAAATTAATTATGGCAATGCTTTAAGCCAGAGAGAACTCATAAAACTGTAGTCTGAAAAGGTAAGAAACTCTCAAGATTCACTGTCTTCCTGAAAACAGGCAACAGCTGCAGCACCAAAGAGCAAGTGAATGAAAATGGAGTTACATATGTAAGGCAACAAACCAAACATTCTACAGTGCATTCACTTTGTTAAGCACATTAGTTTCTCCTCACCTTTGATTTTATTACATGACCAAACTTCTCTAAATCTCACCTCTTAAGAATTAGCTTCAGGGAAGGGTGTGGTTAGAAAGGCCCATGTGTAAACTCATAAAGACAGCTCATTTTAAACTGCTGCCAGACATTCGTGTTTTATGAGTAAGACCTCAGATAATCCTTTAAGAAGCTTCTTGATTCCAAATGCACAATGCTGTAAGCAAGAGGAGTCTTAAGTTTCAAGTATGCTGATTTCCTTCTTTTAGACTATTACAAGCATAATTTTCTTTCCAACATTATACTTTATTCTACCTTAAAAATTTTCAGAAAAGAAAATCCTGTTGATGAGTCATTATTTTATTTCATCAATTCTCCTTATAAAACACTTCACCCTGATTCCAATCACTCATTCAAAACTCACTAAAGGACCACCTCCAGAATACTAGCCATTATATATAGAAAAACATAAATACAAACAGCTAGCTGCAAAACAAGATAAAAAGTTCAGAAAACAAGTGTAACTGGGCAGAGGCCCTGTAAAGTGAAAGTATTTGAACTGGGACTTGAAGAATGGGGAAGTTTCAAATTGGAAGTTACAGATGGCAAATCCAACAAGACATTAGGAATGAGCAAAGAGTAAAGAAAGCTATATTTGGGAAACAAAAATTTAGAGAATCCAGTGTCCTTAGGTGAACAGATTACAATAGAATGATAAAAAAAAACATGGCATATTTTAATACCTATTTGTACTCTCCTAGAAAATGAATGACCAAATTCTTATTTTACCAATATTAATCTGACAGGATATAATAGAATGGAGAAAAGTAAATAATGTGAAATCAAAGTTATGTCTATTAAATATTAAAATATTCCAATGAAATGATGAAAACCTGAACAAAGTAGTGTAGAATCAAACAAAGTAGTGGAATCAAATCAAAGAGGGATAAAATGCAGTATGAATGCAGAATCAACGGGACTTGGCAAACAGCTGATTATAGAGAACAAGGAAAAGGAAAATGTTAAACAGTAAAAAAATTAAATTAGGTGTATGAAAGAATGACATTAAAATATCACTAAAAGAATCAGGGAAAGCAAGAGAAAGCCTGATCCCTCAACACAGGGAACTATGATAAATTCCAGGCTGATCATTTTGAATTTTAAGGATAGCTAGAGTAAAATTTTAAACAAACAAAAATGTATGACGAGAAACAGGAAGCAACACCAGGAACTGAAACTTGTGAACATTTACAAGAGAAAAAAATCAAAAAAGCAAAGACAAAACAACTACAAGGATAAAGAACCAGGTTCATATAATATTATAGAAAGGGAAGAAAAGTTATTCCATTGCCAAATGTTCAGAGGGAAAGTGGATACTGAGGAAAAAGTTCATAGATTTTTAAGTAGAATGTTTTGGTTTACCTTCCAAGTAGTTTGTGTTCAGGCATGAGATTAAAAGAGGTTAAGAGGCTGGGCACAGTGGCTCGTGCTTGTAAGCTTCAGCCTATGAAGCAGCTGGGGCTAGGGATTGCGGTTCGAGTCCCGCCTGGGGCC
>PVHY01005962.1:0-15237 GCA_004024945.1 Uropsilus gracilis
GAATGGAGAATGTCATTCCCCACAAGGCCCAAGATGTCTGATTCTGTTCTTTAAATCACAAAATTACAGAAGCAGAGAGCAGATTAGTGATTGCTATCAGGTAAAGGAGGAGGTGGGACAGGTGGGAATGGGTATTAAGGAAAATTGTGACACTCATGGCAAAGAAACTGTATTGGATCTCCACTGTATTAATGTCTACCTCCTGGTTGTGCACTAAAAATTATTTACCACTGAGAGCAACTGAAAATGTGTAGGAGCTTCCTGCATTCTTTCTTAGAATACAGTTGCCTGTGAGTCTACTATTTTCTCCCCTAAAAAAAATTCTGTAATACTAAATGAATGAAAGTTCAAATTCTGTTCAGTTTGATATTTTAAAAATCTACTTCTGTCTAGTTGCAGGCAGGTAGGGATTGAACTGTTTTTCCATTTTTACAGTAAAATAATCTAAATATTTAAAAGACTAAACATTCTTATTTTTATTAATCCTAAGGAACCAAAAAGTCTACATATTATTTGGAAGACAGCCAAAATCTATAAATCTTCAACTGCCATGAACATGATTACTATGATTTTAAATTGTTTAGAACAAATGATTCATGCAATAGAATTTAATTACTACTATTAATAAGATAGCTGTAGCATATAATTCTTTGAGTCAAATACACAGGCATTTTTTATTTGGTCTCTTTTTAACTTCAAGCTTATTTATGGAGCAGGTTGTCCCCTTTAATTGTTAGGTTCTTTGTTTATTAGTTTGACCTCCTACAAACATAGCTTGGACTTAGAATATTATAGTATTCCCCTGTCCCTTTAATGTTTTTCAGCACAACACGGCTGTGTGGTTTCATTCTGTTTGTGCTTAGCTCTTGGCTGATTCACAGCCATAGCCTCTTTTTCAAAGCCAAGATGAATTATAGGTCCTTTGGCAACAACAATAGAAAATACACTTGCTTTAGGGAATGTTTACCATAATACTAACATTGTATTATAAAGAATTGTATTTAGACTTCTAAGGAAAACATTTGTAACATTATTTACAATAACTACTTCTGTGCCCTTGACATAAAACTGTTTCTTCTACACAGACCTCTCCACTTCTCCTGGATGCCTTTGCAACACTGACTAACTATGGTAACAATCTTTGTCATGGAATGTTTTTTGTGTCCAAAATATAAATATAAAACCTCAATTTTCAAAAATGACTGTGTTTTGGTTAAGTAAATATATGAAAGCAGAGGGTGATTCAACAATTTATACTTTACAATGCTTAAAAACACGTTAGGGAACACATCATTTCTAAATTCTCCAAGGAGCAAACAAAATAAACCGTATGCAAATTGTCATAGAAAATGTTTAGGTAAGCATGAAGAAAACCTTCTTGACTTATGAATTTGTAACCTACCTCTACTAAAGATGATAAATTTCTTTAACACTTTAGCATCAATAGCAGAAAATTCTAAATTTTGAAATCATTTTCCTTTAGAGGGGTATTTCTCAGCATTGAAACTACTGACCATTAAGGTCAGTTAATTCTTAGTGGGGTCAGAAGGCATCGTATTCATTGTGTGATATTTTGTAGCATTCCTGATTTCTATTCACTAGTAAATAGGAGGAGTCTCCCAGTGGTGACATAAAATGTATCTTTCTGCATTGTGGAGTGAACACTAACCTTAGAATGAGATGGCTCTGATGGTCTAATTTACTATTACATATTGTGTTCATAGAATTTAGGGGTACATGTATCCACAACAGGGGTTGTGATTGACACAGAAACAATATTTCCACCGTAGAAACTGTTTCTTTAATGATGATGATATAATCTAATGATAGAACAAAAGTGTGGAAAATTTTATACCAACCCTAGTAAAAATTTCATTTTACACTTAAACTGGAAGTGTCTCCAGACATTACAAAACACTGCAGTGAAGAAGGGCAAAATCACTCCCCTAAAAACAAGAGCCCAGGACCTAATAACTTTACAAATGAATTCTATCAGACATTCAAAGATGAAATAATGCCTTTAAGATCAGTGGTTTATCAAACATAAAAATGGAAAAGTCCCCTTTCTCTCCAATGACCATTTTTGATCATCTTGGCCTTTTTAGAACACTTAGCCTTGCTTCTTTACCTTATCTCTTATCTACGAAAGGCAAATTTTCCCAGCGAGTTTTTCTTTTTCATTTCAATATACTTCTTTACTACCTTCTCTCCTTTCCTTAGTTTTCTTATATTCTATTTTTTCTCACCCTTCGCTTTATAACTTACAACTGTCAGGCAAGTACATTGATACTGTCCTTTACCACAATCACATTCTCTTTTTACTGTTACAGTAAATCCTATTACTCTGAGTCCACCCTTATTAGGCAGCAGATGGTCCCTTCAGCTGTGTCCTAGATTACATTTGTCCTCACATTCTTCGTTGCACCCTCTTGCCCTTTCTCTTCTGCAATTTCCATATTCCCGTTTCAATAAATTATTCCTAGATGTGTTAACATCTGTCCTAGTATTTAACAATTTTAAAAATTAAATGAAACAAAAGATTAATTTTGTATCTCCCTACAGAATTTAACCCAAATGTGTGCTTTCCCTGACATGTAGAACTTCTCAACATATGCTATCCATAGTTTTCATCTTTCTAAAACACATCCGCATGTATTATCCATTTAATCTTTGATCGATTTATTGTAAGTGACCTCAGTAGAAGATTCACTGAAATGGATATCATCAGAATCTTTGATGAATTTCAGATCAATTTAGGATTATGAAATTCTATAAACACTTCCTTTCTTTCTTCAACTCCAATCATTCTCAAGACAGCTGGTCAGCTTCCATCTGAGCACGTTTTCTTTTCTTATCACTTCTAAATATCCCTCTTCTTTTTCTGCATCTCTGTACTTTTCATCTCTTTTTATTCTCAATTTGTTATTTATTGTTAGCCCCTTCCTCTTTCTACCAGTGTTTAAAGGTTGGGATTGCAGTTCTGATTTATTTTTACCTTATTCTTCTTAAAAACATTATTTTTTCCTCATCCTTTGCAATTAATTCATTTTTAGAATTATTAATTTCCTTTTCTTGCAAGATCTAAACTTCTTGATGTCAGAGACTATTGTTTTTTTGTTTTTTTTTCTGGATTCCACTGTGCTTTCCAAAGGTTTTTTATGTAAATAAATGTCTTCTGAATGAGTGACTGGACTAATGAATGAATGTGAGATGAGGTGAAGTTCTGTGACCATCATCCAATCTCAGTTCTCTGTTGAAGTGGACTCATCCCAGAGTACCTGCTATTTTTGTTATTTTCTTTGTTTTATTTCTCCTGATCAAAGAGTAATGAGTTCAGAAAACTATATATAAGTGATGTAATAGAAAATTTCATTCAAGTTCAGTGTTTATCAGGGCTTTATTTGTTTAAACTTGTTTAGGAAAAATGTATGACAGTGAACAAAGGAGGAAGTAGAAAAATTTTATTAGTGAACTATATCCTGCATGTGACTATGATTAAATGCTATTGAATAATGGTTATCATATTGGATTTTATCTGCAAGTTCTATTTCACATATGGTCTTTGTTAGTAATCATATGTTCTCATAGATAGTCATATCTTTGTTATTAACCTAAACTTTTCAATCAATGAGTCAGCCTCTTTCTCTCTCTCTCTCAACCACACACACACACACACACACACACACACACACACACACTCACAGACACCCCCTTCCCCCTCTTTGAAGAGTTTAACATGGGAAGAGTTTATAGTAGGATTCTATGAAATCAATAAGGAACTTGAAGAGGATGCCTTATTGCTTACAGTTCTGCTCTTTTCCCTTTCAATTAAATACAGCCAGACATTTAAGTTTATCATTGTGATTGTATTGGCAATGCATTTACAACATGATCAAGTGAGACAGCTACTTTGGTTTGTGTTGTCAGCACAGCTGTTTGGCCTGAGCCTATCATAAGTTAGTGATAATGACTAGTTGAGCACATAGTGTTGGGAGGTATGTGACCTGCAGAGTCAACTATGGACCAGGGAGAGACTAAGACCTAAGACAAAGGGGAAGCTGCTTAAAGTTTTTGTTTATGATTGCTCAGAATTCTAATGGAATTTAGTAATAAAAGATTCTGGATGTTATTTATAATTATTGCTTTGTAATTACTCAAAAGTGTAATTCTTCTCTAATCAGTATTGAGTAAAAGTGAATTCAGTGATAATTTGAGCTTTTAGAACTCTATAAGAATCTAGTTGTTGACTCTAATGTGAATTAAAGCCTTCTAGGGAGCTTTTAAAAATAGCAAATAAATTAAAAAATAGAAAGCCTTGTTTCCAGTGACTTACTTGCTCCTAAATGGTATTCACACATAGAATTATTTAAGTGTCTCATGGTAATTTAATGTGTAGCTAGACTTGAGAATGTTTTGCAAAGAGTGGTTCAGGAGTACCTCCATCATAGAGGTACAAGGTTCAACTCCAAATCTTCTGAATCAAAAAAGGATGGAGCTGCTTTTTCCATTGAAACTGGAGACTCACTGCTTTAGCTGAACTTAATTGTGTTTACTTTAAGTTGATTGATATTAGTAATAAGGTTTTGCTTCCATTGCATCACATAACAGTTCAATTTCTGCCTTATTTATATGATATCAAAATCTCACACATGCCTAATTCTTTGACCAGTATCTTGTATCACTGGAAATCACTATAGTCTGAGGCTACTGGCATTTTATGAGAGCTAAATACAGAAGTTAAGCACAAAGGCAAACAAACAAAGAAATAATTAAACAAGTATGAGACAATAGTAGTTACCTATGTCTTTCATTTTATTTTAATGAACTTAATTGGAGTGACTTTATTCACCTTATTGTAATCCATTGTATTTCATATTTCTGATTATTGCCACCAGGCAACTGAAATTTGCAAGACTTTACATTTTGCATGAATTAGGGAAGTTGCATGCACATTGTATACAACAAAATTCAATATGTCTGGGAGGATGAGAGTAGAGTCTGCACTTATTTTTCTGAAAATATGTATTTCAGATTTCATTTACTCATTGCCACCCTCTGGCTACTTTTCTTTATCATGACTCCCTTTAAACTAGTAATGTTTATCCCTAAACTAGTGGCATCTATAAGTCAAATGCATTCTAGTAGTGTCTACCAAAAAAATAAGAAATGCTTTAAGTCAAATTCATATTAAGGTACTTGAAGAACTTGAAGGGAAATATGGATCCCTGAGATTCATCTCTGCAGATTCTGATTTATTATTATGGTCCTAAGCATCTCTGTCTCTTAGAAAGTTCTATAAGTGATATTCATGTGCAGCCAAAACTGAGAATCATTAAGAAAAAAACTCCCTATGACTGGTGAAATTCTTTTGTCTTGCAACAAAAGAAAAATTGAATATATCTCATTTCAATTATAATACCAAAGTGATTCAAAAGTATACACTTAAAAGGATGATAAACAATATACATATTTGGGATAGATTTTTAGACACATATACTGTTCTTCCTTCATATTAAGACTTAATTTTATTAGTAAAATGTTAAAAATAAAATCTGATTTCAATGTCACAGTTTTCCTTTCAGTATTAAATATTACATATATCCTTCAAATGCAAATATATGCATTTTTAGATTATAATATCATATTAAAAAGGCTGGAAACTATTGGAAAGGTATAAAAATACTAGGTGACTTACTCTCAAAGAATAACATCTATTTAAATGTTTCACATAAGAACATAAGAATACTATAATAGCACATAATATTTACTGCAGAAATATTATTTACAAATAACATTACTATGTAAAATTTTTATATACCACAATATTTATGAATATAACAATATTTAAGTTTAGGAAAAATATGAGACATATTGAAGAGAATGCAAACACCTTATAGACTAGAATAGTTGGTGAATGTTTAATAAATAGTGTTCAATTAAAACAAGTAAGGCTATGTATGACCTATGGCCATTTGGAATGTTCTCCTTTGGTAGAAGGAGAGAATTAAAAAAAGCAGTCGAAAGAGAAGCCTTGTGGAAAACAATTGCAAGAAACTAGGCAGCATCAGGTACACTTGAAAAAATGAACTAGAAATAATTTAGAAATGTAATTATGATTTGCTAGAAACTTTGTAGTTTATAGATGACTTTATAGACTATGTATTAGAGAAAGAGATTAAAAATTACTTCTAATTAAAGGAACTTTAATTTTCAGCTTTTAAAAAGTCAAATATATAAAGTGAAAATAAAACTGAAATCTCAAATCCAGAGTAAAAATACAAGTGAAATCTCTTTTTTGAGCTATTGGTTGCAGTCACACATATTTCTTTTCACTGGTGAACTAAACTAAGGATTCTGGCAACATGAACCCTCTGAAAATTATATTAATGTTGAATGTTTGGTTTATTGTCAATCTAAAGAAAATGTTACTATCTTGTATATTTAAAGGTTATAGAATGCTGTTGGTGGCATTTGTGGTTTTGTATTTTCAGATAAATGTGGGTATGAAAGCAATATGCAGGCAGATGTTTAATATAACATACCCTTCATATTTCAAAATAAACAGCATATGGAACAAGTAGCCATTTTACTTGATGTGCTGAAGTTGAAAATAATATAAAATGGATCTGCTTTGATTTAGTTTCTCTTTATCATTGCACAATGCCAACCAAGATGTTTCAACAGATTATGGTTAATACAGGACCATATTGTCAATTTCTTTAACTTTAAAACTGGTGTTTAAGTATCCTACTTTTTTAAATGATATGATAATGAGAACTATAGTCATAGCTAGTGGAAATAAAAAAAAAGTTCTAATTAGTAAAATGTGGGACTTATATTCTGAATCAAAAGAGAAAAACACTCTAACCTAAGAAATGTTGGAATGAGAAAATATTATAAATAAGATTGATTTATTTAATTGCTCAGATCTTGTCCAAAGAAATGAATTGAGCTCAACTGATCTATTCTGTTTCTTTTTATCAAAGTAGCATAGTTATAGAAAAACAGGCAATTAAATGATGAAAGAAAGCAGCTGATGAATGCATTTTATGGTCACATATCTTATTTTTAGATGGAAATTTTAGTGTCATTTTATTGCAAAAAAACTTCATATCATCCAAAAGAGAAATTTAACATTGAAGTTGCATGTTAAAAATAAAACATGCTATCTACCCCAATTCAAACTTACTAGATTTAGGACAAAAATGTTAACTATATAAAATCAACATTTGACAGAGAATTGTTGAGTGTCATATTTTGGAATATATTTATATTCAAATTGTATTTTCTTACCCATCCACCTTTTCAAAAAAACTTAGAAGTTCATGAAAATAAAATTTAAATTTAGAATTGCCTAATCTCAGAGATGTAAGGAACTGGAATCCAGCTAATGAAGGACTATTTTCTAAAGTACTTCTGACAGAGAGACACTCAACCTGTGTTTTTGTAAACATTTATCACAGTGGTGATAGGATCAGACTGCTGACTATATCTCTAGACCACTTCTATTGTTATTCAACAAATCTGATTTAGCTGTTTCACAAATATGCCAAAAGAAAAAATATATATTCTTATGTATTTTTCTTCTGTCAAATAGAAAAACTGGGTCAGGATAGCTCCATTGATTTCCTTTCTTGTTCATTCCCTCTCACACTCCTCTATATAAGCAGCATCTCAAGAATCTGGTTGTTTGAGCACTCTTAGTGATCATACGCTTTCCCAAATTACCCAGGGGGAAAGAATCTTTCCAGAGGTAGTAACAATTCTGCTAGTTTACTGAAATCCACAAACTTCTGGGAATTTATAAAAGTATGTGGCTAGGTCAGTCAATATCAAAGACTAGCTTTTTACATTTGCAATAAGAGTTATCTTTATTTTATTCTGCATCTCCATTTAAAAGCACACATTCTTACTGAACAAGAAGACTCCTGAAAAAAAAAAAAAAAAAAAAAAAAAGTAGGGGATTCCTTACCAAACAGTCGGCAATTCAAATCTGCTTCCTAAATTTACTGATTTTTTAGGAATGCTCAGTGTAAGCACATTCAACATAAATGTTCCTGTGGGGAATAGCAAATTATTCTAAAGAGTAATTGGTCAATCTCTGATAGATGTTGTCACCACGTTTCTATATCTATGCTCAATCACAATCTAGGTATTCTGAATAGGAAGACAAAGAAGTATTTCAAGAGAAAGATCCTTAACTGGACCATAAACTTGTAATCACTCACAAATTGTTCATATGCATGTCAAATTGAAACCACCCTGGGTATTCAGAATTCACATGTGAAATGTTTAATTGCAGTCAGTCAAGGCCCTGCACACTCTTGAACAACTTTTACCATTCCTTTAACTACTTAGAAGAATAAAAATTAGAGGTATTACCCAAAATTAAGATCTTTGCTAGAAATAACCTTTGTATAGGAGAATTTTTTAGATGCAGGATAAACATCTAATTACAGAACATCTGGTCTTGGTCATATGAGTCATACTTTTCTAACCATATGTTCTCCCCTATCTTCTTGAAACTCTGGACCCCTCACCTATTTGTTAACTCAGAATATAAACTGCATATTTTGCCCCATTATCTTTGAAATCACATTATGTAGACAGTCCATATGTATGTAATTAAATTTGTTCTTTTTTCCTGCAAATCTGCTTGATACTAATTTGATTGTTCACTTAACTTGAAAAGAACTTAAAGAAGTGGTGATGATGGTGGAGGAGGTTGGGGTGGTGGGTGTTTCCTTCCTGACACATGCATCAATTTTATATTACCTGCTATTTAAAAAAGTACTCCATAGTAATTTTAGAAAATGCAAACAATATCCATAATAAAACATAAATAAACATTTTTCAACTGAGGTGATAATATCTATATGATTAGGGCCTATATAAAAAAGGTAACATACTCAATTCAGAATATCTATGCAGAAACACAAATATAAAACAAAAGAAATCAAACCAAAAAATAATCTAGACAATTTAGTGACGCTTGTATAGTTTCTGTAGAGGCAAGAGGACTGAGATATGACTGTCCACTAAATCCAAATTGACCAAAAACCCTATAGTATTTAAATTATGTTTTCAGACACAAGTGATTAATTTAAATCCAAATGATTTCTCATATTCTAGAAAAATAATTCGAGTTCTAAGATTAGTCTACTTATTTTAGAAATGAAGTTTAGGTTGTTATGCAGATGTAAAAATAGATGATTTTGACTACAGTAACTTTGTAGTATAGTTTGAATTTTGGTAGTGTGATATTAGAACAAAAACACACACACAGATCAAAAGAATTGAGTTGCAAACCCAAGAAATAAATGCACACATACATGAAAACTAATTCATGACAAAGGAAGTATACAATGCATACAATGAAAAACTGAAAATCTCTTAAACATATGGTGGTGAGAAAACTGGACAATCACATGTAAAAGAATGGAATCTGACTACTATTATACACCAAATACAAAATCTATATAAAAATGTATGGATGTAAGACTTGAAATCACAAAATATGTTGATGAACTTTGGAAGCAGAATACTCCAAGATATTGGCTTTCAGTGATAATTAAGTGATATTTTAACTTCAATGGCAAGTAAAAGTAAATGAATAAGACTGCATCAAATTAAACATCTCCATGTAGTGGAAGCCACCTTCATGAGTGGGAAAAAATATTTGTACATCATACATTTGACTAAGAGTTAACATCCAAAAGCTACGAAGAACTCACATAACTGTTCAAAATTAAGCAAAATAACCCAAATAAAAAAATGGGCAGAATATCTAAATAAAAATTTCCACAAAGTAATCATACAGATGGTCAGCAGTTAGATGGAAAAAAATGTCATCATCACTTATCTTTAGGGAAAAACATTTCAAGAACGCATATACCATCTCATGCCAGTGACAATGGCCCATCACAAAGACCCAAAGCAATCAGTGTTAGCAAGAATCTGGAGAAAAAAGCCTTACATACTGTTTGTGGGAATGTAGACTTGTCTAGTCCAAAAAGAAAATAGAATGAGGGTTTTAGAAATTGTTCTACCATATATGACTGATCAATTCTTGTACTAGGTATCTATACAAAGAAAACAAAAGAAATACTTTACAGGGATATGTGAACTATGTTCACTGCAGCACTGACTAAAATGTGCTTATACATACATAATGGAATACCACTCAGCTATATATCTATATAAAAGAAGATGAAAATTTGTCATTTGCAACAACTTGGTACTAGAAAGGATCATGTTAAGCAAATTAATTCAGAAGGAGAAAAACAAATATTGGATGACTTTAGTCATGTGAAATATATATATATATATATATAACTTTTTGAAATAG
The DNA here is from genome assembly GCA_004024945.1 of Uropsilus gracilis. Lineage (NCBI taxonomy): Eukaryota > Metazoa > Chordata > Mammalia > Eulipotyphla > Talpidae > Uropsilus > Uropsilus gracilis. The sequence goes on from PVHY01005962.1 coordinate 10,349, forward strand.
TAAAATAAACCCTTAAATTTCTTCAGGTATAATATAATGCTGGATGTACTCTAAATTTATTTCTTCTTCATAAATCATGAACTGGGAATTCTGTAGATCTACTGACTATGTTGCAGTGTGACAGATGTAATAGATAAGAGCTGATATATAAAGTAGATGTCTTCATGTTGAGACATTTCTTGGGTACTTAAAGAGGTAGGGGTATACTTGCAGTGAAGATAAGGAAGAGGGTGAAAGAGATTCTGCACAATACAAAAAGTGATGTCCTGTAAGTGGGGTTTAGGAGTTCAAACAAAGAAGACCAATTAAGGCCAAGAAACAGTAATAAGTGATAAAGAAAAATCAAATGGTCTCACTAATGTAAGGGATATAGGGAAAAAAATAAATAAATTAAAAAAAAAAGCCTTGAAGAAAGTCAAAACAAGCTAAGCACCAAAATGAAATGCACAACTATGAACAGGAGGGAAAGGGGAGGAAGGGAGGGGAGGGAGGGGGGGCAAACCCTTGAGATTACAAAGTTGTGAAATTTATATATAAATTTAAAAAAAATTAATTAATAAAAAAAGAAAGAAAAAGAGAAAAAAAAAGAAACAGTAATAAGTGATAAAGAAAAAGAAAATATTTTTATAATGAGGGTTATTGATTTGGGGATAAGTTCCAAGTCAAGTTTGATTGAGGCCTGGCAGGCTCATGAGCAAGTTTTATCAATCCCCTCTTTACTCAATTTTTCTAAAAATAACCCTTTTATCAGAGAAGTGCAATTACAGGACAAGGTAAACATCTAACTACAGAGCATATGAACTACCTTCTCAGTAGTACCTTCTGAGTCTTCCTCCTTTCTCTTTTAAGTTCCAGTTCCTTATATCATTCCTTAACTCAATGTATACATTCATTTTATCTCCTTGGCTTTAGAATCCATATTTATATAGATTCTCCATATGTATGTGACTAAAGGTGTTTTTTTCTTCCACCATTCTGTCCAATGATAGATTGTTGAACCAGTCCTTTAGAAGAGAAAAAAAAAAAAAAAAAAACAAACACTGGAAAAGTTCCTCTTCTTCCCTACATTGCTACTGTGGAGAATAGGAGAATAGGAGGTCTCAGAGCTAGTTAAGGTCGGAGGTTTTAATGAGAACAAAACAGAATCACTTTGCAGAGGGACTAGAGTAAAAGAAACAAAAATTTGATGCTAGAGTCTAAATATAATTTAAAGTCAACCTTGGAGTTTTTTGAGATAGAAGTTACCATAAGATATAATTTGGAAAGAAACATCTTTGTAGTAGTCAAAGATAGGGAACACAAGTCATAACAATAGGAAAGCAAGAGACAAAAGCTGATAAATTTGAATGCAAAACAGATTCTGAAATTAAGAATAAAAAAAACATTGAGCTATGAGAGAAGGGGCAAAAGACTCTGGATAACACTAACATTTTTAGTCTAAAGAAAGTAGAATAAACTCACGATGTTTTGACTAAAATTTTTTGATTATAAAGAAACAGTGATACCTACCAGTTATTTTGGAATAAAGCTGACCTTAAACAAAATCACATTAGAATCTTAAGATAACTATAGATACCTTGTATGGAAAACCTACTGTCTTATATAATTTAGGCAAAATAATTATTTCTAAACCAACTTTATTGATGTTTTCAAGGCTATTGAGGTTTACATAATTATATACGTACCTACCTTTGCTTACTTCTCACACAGGTAATGGACTGAGGATTTGATCTGACTCAAAGGTCAGTGTCTACAATGAGTCTAAAGCTGATAAATAAATATAAAACCCAAATAAGTAAGTGTACAGAAATTCAAGCATGTACTGAATGTGATGAATCAAGAATTAAATAGTAGGTTTAGCAAATTAATGGTATTAAATCGAGGAAGTGGGCTTGAGCTACAATTTAAAAGGAAAGAACACTGGGTGGCAATTAAAGGAAGGAAGTCATTTAGTTCGTTTAAAATCAGCTGGGTGAAGGCTTGCAGATGGTGGAGGGAGTGCTGATTGTGAGCAGAAGAAATTACAAATCAAACATGCTAAAACAATAAAGTGATCTGGTCAAGAGTTGGGAAAGTCCGGCCCTCCCCTGTTCTATCCTGAATGTCAATGAATTCCATGGATTTAGTGAATTCAAGGCCCACGGTCATGACCATGAAGATAGAATTTTGAGGAATAATTTAATAGCTGAATTCATGTTACTTCACTTGATTTTGGTAGACCATCTTTTGAATAATAAAGAATAAATTAACATTTTTGAAAACTGGATAAGTAAAGATCAGTTGATTTGTGAATTCCTTATTGTGATTTTCATCTTTAATTTTAATTTTTGTGCCACCCATAGGGAATTTTCCCCCATTGGAAAAATTCATTTTGCTTTATCTGATTAAATAAATAATACATGTTCAATGTAAAAATAATTCATGAAGTGAAGAAAACTTTTTTAAAGAGCACCTAAAACTCATCCAATATCATATAATACATGACTACTTTTAATATTTCAAAGTATAGCCTTTGAAATGTTTTTTGTTATTCCCACATATAAACTTCTTAATTTATAATGATTAGGCAAAAGGCAAGCTCCACAATGGTATTAACATGTTCCTAAGTATATGCATCAACAATTTTCATATATTTACTTAAATCATTTCTCCTATATATTGTTTTAATCAGCTTGCCTATTCAATTCTATGCAAAAAAAAAGATAATTTACAACTTATTACATACTATAGACATCTTGATTAAATACAATGTTTAAAACATAAGTAGAAAAAAAAAGCTTTATGGGATGTAAATGATTACATTGATCCATAAAAATGAGAAGTTCAATTATAGGGATACATTGTCACTCAATCATAATGAATGCACAAATTATAGAATATAGGACAATAGGAAAGTGAAAAACATTTCTAAATTTCTATTGTACCTCTTATTTTTTGTCTTGAAGATAAACATCTTCAATTTGGTAGTATGTATGGATTAAGTCTTGGTGACAATCAGTCACTAATTCACCTCATCATCAATATAAAACTTTGGAAATAAATATTTATAAAGTAAATATTTATTAAGTAAAGTAAATATTGAATGTTGAGTGAATACAAGGGAGATTCACTCATTCATTTATCAGTCAACATTTATGGAGCTCATTTCATATATGCTATACTTTTGTAGCATGGACAAAATAATCTTTCCCCTTTTAGAATTTCATTACACAGTGGGAGTTAAAAGAGGAAATAAAAAGATAATTATAAACCAATGACTAAGTGCTATTATAAAAGCAATGGCAGATCTTTCACCTGAGTGGGGGTAGAGTGGCAGTGGAGTTAGAATGCTCAGAGTATTGACAATTTAATTGGTTTATGAAGGATGAGCAGAAATATACTATAGTAGTTATTGCAATTTCAATGTTATAAGTCAAGGAAATAAATTTCAGAGACCTAATTTCACAGATATTGTAACTAAATAAGAGTTCTAGAAACAAAAACTTCTATTTTTCTCTGTATTAAGCTTTAATTATCCCAATACACCACATTAACAGATGCAGACACAGAATTCCAGAAATTTTATTGCAATAACATAGTAGTTGAGTTAGGGCAACAACGAGCCCTTATCTAGATCTAAATTTGTCCATTAGTACTGTTGTTTTTTGTCTTGAAACATTCAATAAGCTACATGAATTTGCATAATTAAACTAACAGCAGCAATATTCCAATAATATGTGATTAATATCAGAAGTGAGTGAATTACAGATTTTTCCCCATGCTCAGATTCTTATTCCCATTGCATCCTAAACCCTGACTAACTTTTAACAGTATCTACATACTATAACAATATGCTGTCATGGGTAAAACTGACCCAGAAGCTATAGGCATAAAACGGTACAAGATATTGCATTGGTTTCTTATATAATCAAAAGAAGTCATTTATTGCTGAAAATTTAACCAAAATACATTATGCACCTACTACAAGATGGAGGCCATGCAAATTTGGAATACAGAGAACAGTTTCAATTGTAAAATTGCCTCCAAATATTTTGGCATTTTGTCTTAAAAATTTCATATGGAAATTTCTGAGACTGTTTTTTTTATAATTTAAGTATGTGAACCTTGCTTAATCAAACTCAGCCATAATGCAAAATGATTTTGACTGGTAAATAAAGGCTGACTAAATATATAATATTTTGTGTATTGTTGATTCTAGCATTTTGTTTCTAAATATTTTGGAAACTCAGTGCCTATTTTTTAAAAAAATTCATGTGCAGCTACTCAAAGAACTCTACATAGGAAAAACTGTATGATATATAACCATTTATTACAATTGTCACATCTTTCTTTGAATCGAATTCCATCTAGTTTGACAGTCTTTATCTAAAATCTGTAAGCACAAAATTAAAATACCAAACATCACCAAAACTATTCTCTGAATTACTGAAATTTATGTTATATATTTGATTTCTGATCATCTTTGACTTATGTATTTCTATACTTGGTATTTTAGCTAAAATTATATCTAGAAAATAATCCTGGAATAAGTGTCTAGGGAAAAATGCATGTAAATTCTATGCTAATTCAAAAACACACACACAGAGAAATAGAAGAAATAAATCAAAATATCTCAATAAAAATAAATACAGCAGCAATAAAATCAATTAATCATTATTTATGTGATACTTTTATTTGTATTCATTTTTCTAAATTATACATTTCTACTGATAAAACATTGATACAACATTCATAAGACCATATATATTTTAGGAGCACAAGTATATATATATCCCTTCAGCTATCTATAACCACATCATACATCTTTGGCTTAAGTCTTGGTGAAAATCAGTTACTCATTCAGTTCATCATCAATATAAAATTTGTTGCCACAATATTCCACCATAGTC
>PVHY01005962.1:15337-78417 GCA_004024945.1 Uropsilus gracilis
CTATCTATCTATCTATCTATCTATCTATCTATCTATCTATCTATCTATCTATCTATCTATCCATCCATCCATCTATCTATCTATCTATCTATCTACCTATCTATCGATATAGATATTTCACATGACTAAAGTCATCCAGTATTTGTTTTTCTCCTTCTGAATTAATTTGATCCTTTCTAGTACCAAGTTGTTGCAAATGGCAACATCTTCTTTTATATAGATACATAGCTGAGTGGTATTCCATTATGTATGCATACTGTATTTTAATCAGTGCTGCAGTGAACATAGTTCACATATCCCTGTAAAGTATTTCTTTTGTTTTCTTTGTATAGATACCTAGTACAAGAATTGATCAGTCATATATGGTAGAACAATTTCTAAAACTCTCATTATATTTTGTTTTTGGACTAGACAAGTCTAGTATTAGATCTCCAGTCTTATTTTCAAATGGTTAATAACATACATTTCAACCACATGCTTAATATTCATTGTAGATAATTCATTAATATTTGTTGATGAAACAGTTTGTCAATATGTAGGTTAAGGTACCTTAATTTTTCTATTGTATGACAAAAGAAATATTCTCTACCCTTTAATTTATTAAACACACACATCTCATCATTTTTCTCTGGGATATATTTACGATTTATGATCTATTTTATTTTGGTTCTTATATTTATCCCAATATAGTGTGTATGCACTCCCTCAAGTTCTTTTCTTTTGATAATATTTTACTTATAATGGTCTTTCCCAAAATAACTACTTTAATTGATACTCAGCTATTAGTACTCATACAGATTATCTCACCCTTCTATTTAAAAGTCCATCTCTTCTCTCAACACTTAGTATATGTGTCCAGGTATAAAATTAATACCGTTTGACATGCCATCTATAGTGTAAATTTATTTGTTTGCTGTTTCCCCTATCAAGAATATAAAATTTGAGAGGTGAAAGATTTTTTGTTGATTTGGCATATAATAAGAGTTTGCACATGTGTGTTGAATGCAATTGTCAATTGCGAGTTCTAGTACATGTGTGTCATATAGTTTTACTTCTTTAAGTATCTTTTTATTTCTTTAAGTGGAAAATAATGTTATTACTAATTATAGAAACATTGTTCTGACTTTCAATACATTACTTTGTCCTAGTTGCTGGCCCACATATTAGTAAAAGACCACCAAATATGACAATGTGAATAAAGGTATAGAGAAAGTGAACCCACTTAATTAAAAATTGAGCTTTCTGATTTTGTCTGGCTAGGTATGAAAGTCTGAGTTGAACTTGATTCATTAAAAAGGCATTTTCTTGAGAAACCTCTGGCAAGTCATTTAACTGGAAACTCGCACATGAGTTGGTATCAATGTCCTATGACTTACTGCAAAGTTAGTTTCTAAGGAGAAAATATTCTTATAGTTTATTTAAGTTCCAAGTCACTGTAAGCAAATTAAATGTCAAAATGTTTTTTTCTTTTATTTTTAAAGCATATTTTGAGAGAGGCACAACTAGTCATGTGGTCAATTCCTTAACTATCTGATTAATACTTCCTGCTCTTATATAACATTGTGTGCTAAATTAATTTCATGAACATTTGTAATTCTGGTGGTGACAAATATTTTGTGTTGAGGGGACAACTAAAAAAAATGTAATATTTCAAAGCATATGTTTTCTGTTCTTTCCTGACATAGTAAGACAACCTGAAAATGGTATATGTTTATGAGCAAGTTTAGCATTTGTATGTAGAGAAAAATATGCCCCCTTAGCTGCAAAAAATAGTTGGTATGAAGATTGAAATTTTCACATTTTAAAAAATGTGATGCTTCTTCCAGCTTTCAGACTGTTATCAGATTAAATTTGAACATTCAGATAATTTGACTTTGGAATAGCCTTATTTATAATTGGGAATATACACATACATAAATACATACATACACACATATTTATGAATACACACATACAATACACATTTTAGTTATTCTTACTCCAAAGTAAGGAAAAGTGAAATAAAGTGCAACCTGCCCCTAATGGTTTCTTAAAAATCTTTGTGCAAGTATACTGTATTCTCTAGATATTTACCCCAATATTTTGGGCTAGAACTTGTTTCATTTCCTCAATTATTGGCAGAAGCAACTCTACCTGTATATTCCTCAGCCTGAAGTAAGCACAGACATTTGTTGTCTTTATTTTTTCATTCTTAAATCATTCAATTAATATTTATTCAAATGTTCAGAGTAAATCACAAGAATAGATTCCAGAGAAATGAGATAGAAAGTTATTTTTTTTCTCAGCATAATTAGGAAAATAGAGAAACAAGCACAATGGTGTCATAAAAATTTTAAAGTTCCATTCAAATGCAATGGGCTTAGATGAAATGTTTGATTTTTCTTGACTGAGAAGGTCTAAAGAGAATAGGTGTGACAGGTAAACTTTCAACTTGCCCAGAATTAAGAATAAAGAACATAGAAAGAAAGAATAATCTAGAAAAACACATTCAAAGGTAGGACTGTACTGCGGCTATGTGGATTAGAGAGAGGGATTGTGGTTTAGGAGATATGATTATAAACTTGGCAGATCATTACAGGCTTTTATCTCATGTTAATTAGTAGGAATGTTATTTGGTAAATGATATGGTTTTATTGTTGTATAGAAAATAGAATAAAGCAAAGTGATGCATTTCTAAAGATAAGCAAAAATTGTTCAGCATGTCTGTAGTATTTTTGAAGCAAGCAATATTAGATATAAGCATTATAGTTGCTTATGTTCTGCTTATGTTTTGATTTGTCATGGCTATAACTAAGAAATAAATGAAATATTTAATAATGAATAACAAGCGAATTTAATTTTCAAGTTCTAGGGTTATTTTGATTACAATGTGTACTATAGGAAAGCAGAGGGGAAAATCTTGTAATTTCTTAATGGAAGTTCTATCTGCCTGCTGATCACATGTCTTCTTTAATATATTTAAATAGTCTGCCCATTTATAGAATTATCACATGGATGAATTTTATTTTATAGCATATATTATTTTAAAAGAATTTGTTTCTTAAATCTATTTTAGTTTAACAAAAAAATGATTTCATTTGAAATGAGAAGAATATCCTTTGTCCGATCCTGTCTAATTTAAGATTATTGGGTTTCAAAAAGAAAGCTTGCATCATTCACATTTCTTACCTTCTTGAGATGCTGTCTCTCCTAGTGGTTTGGATGATTATGATATATATCCATTCAAATAGATTCACTGAAAGTCAAAATTTTGACCTGCTGCAAAGTAAAAGTCTTCCATCTTTTTTTTTTTTTTTTTTTAGACTAGGTCTCGTTATTTTTGCCTTTAGAACCTCAGGCTCACGTTGCCTGAGGTACCACAGACTCAAGCAATCCCCAGCCTCAGTTTCCCAGGTAGCTGGGATTATATACTCGCTACCATGCCCAGATAGATATTTTTTGGAACTAGGTCTCGCTACCTGCTCCCTGTAGGACTCGAACCGCTATCCCTGGCCCCAACTGAGGCTTCCTAGGCTGCCGCTTACAGGCATGAGGTACCATGCTTGGCCTAAAAGTCTTCCATTCTTTATGAAGTCAGCTTCACCAAATCATTTGATATAAATTATTATAGAAGTACATATATACATATAATTCCATAATTGAGTTCATTTTTGTTGCTGTGAATTAAATGCCGAGTTCTTGAATGCCTTCTATTTATTGTCCTTTAGCTTCAGAAGCTGAATAAAAGTGATAATTTTATGATGGCAATATTGAGAAAAAATTCATATAATTCACACGTCATATGAGTTAACTAATAAAGCTACAATTCCATCAATTTTAGTAGAGCTTGCAGAGATATGCCACCATTGTCACTATCTAATTTTAGAACAATATCATCACTCCCACACTCATTAACACACCTTCTAATTCTCCTCTCTCCCCTGTTCTTAACATTTTCATATATTTTTCCTTAAGTATTTCCTTATTATGGATAGTGTAAGTCAATGGAATCTACAATATGTGATTTTTTTTTTTTTTGGTGTTGATTTTTTTTGTGTGGTGATTTTTCTCACTTACTGTAATGTTTTCAGAACTCATCTACATTCTGATATCCATTCATATATTAACTACTCTTTCCTTTCTACTGTTCAATAATATTACACTATTTAGACAAATCACATTTTTATCCATTTATCAATTGATAGGTAATCATTTTGTTTCAAACTCTGACAACCATAAATAAACATACTATGAACACATTCACATATTTTTGAGTATGTTTTCTTTCTTTTCTTTTCTTTTTTGTATACCTAAGGAATGGAATTTCTGGCTCTATGTTTAACATTTTGAAAAACTATTAAGTGTTTCAGAGTAAGCATACCATTTGTTCTACATTCACATCAGATATGTATGAGGGTTCTGGTATCTGTACATCCTCACCAGTACTTGCTTCTGACTGTATTTTTTATTTAGCCATCTAGATAAGTGTTAAGTTCTTATGATTTTAATTTGCATTTTATTGGTAAGTAATAATATTGAGCAGCTTTTATTTGTTTACTGGCTAATTTGTATATATTAATTAATGAAATGTTATTGAAATGTTCTCTCAGATGCTTTGTCTATTTTAAACTATCTACTTTTTTTGTTATTGAATTGTTACTGTTATCCATAGTCTAGATATATATCCGTATCAAATATATGATTTACACATCAATTATGAGAATTTCAACTCACTTAAAAGCATTTTTTTTCATTATGTAGTTGTTAATTTTATCTCAATGGTGATGTACTTTAAATTGTAAGAGTTTTTAATTTAGACATGTCCATTTTATTTGGATTTTAAGTCATTGCCTCTTCTGTTGATATGTACACACTTGTGTTGTGGTTCAGGTGTTTCATAGTTTTAAATTTTGTTTGAATATTTTGTATATTTTTAGTAAATTATGGCTATGTGGTGTGAGGTAAGAGTCTAGTTTCATCTTTTATTTATGCAGTCTTTCCTTACTTATTGGACTCTCAATTCAATGTAGTTAACCTCTATGGCTCTCCTCATGACATTGCCTTAATTTCTGTAGTTGTCCTACATATTGTATTTAAAAAGTATAAGTGCTGCATGCTTTTGGAGATCATGTTGGGGTTTTTTTGCTCCTTCATAGTTCTCTATGAGTTTCCATAATAAATTGTAAATTTCTTCCAAAAAGTCTTGGATTTTGATCAGAATGCTATTCAGTATATAAATCAACTTGGAATGATGCATTGTTAACAATAGTTTTCCAGCTGATGAATGGGGATATCTTTCTTTCTTTTTTTAATGAAATAACAAATTTATATAAACAAAATATTTTCAATATTCAATGTACATTTCTTACTCATCAATCATTAAACTTATTTGTAATTGTTTTATAATCATTTATAATAATGTTTTTGTTATATTGTAAATTGAATGCTGTTCTTAATTTCATTTTCTAATTACAGAAAATAAAATTGTTTTCTCTACATAATTTCTAAGTTCCAATATGATAGTTCCTGGTGATATCCCAAGGGTTGTTATATGTATGTGTATATAACATAAACATGTATTATATAATTATGTTATCTATAAATAGAGATTATTTTACTTCTTGCTTTTCATTTTGCTTCATCTCATTTTATTTTCTTGTTAAGTTGTCTAGATTAGAACCATGAATAAAATATTGACTAGCATTGGTAAAAGCCAATAGCCTTGACTTATTCCTTATCTTGGAAGCATTTCACCATTGAGTATGATGTTAGCTGTGATTTTTTTCATAAATAACTTGTATTATGTTGAGGAAATTCCCTTTCATTCCTACTTTGTTGAGTGTTTTTGATCATTAAAAATATTGAAACTTCTCAAGTTTTTTTTTCTGCTTCTATTGTAAAGAATTATTTATTTACTCTTTATTCTATTAATAATGTGCATTTCATTGATTGCTTTATGGATGTAAGCCAACCTTGGATTTCAGGGATAAATATCCTTTACTAGTAGCTCATAATTTGTCTTAGATATTGCTGAATTTTATTTGGTTATGTATTACTAAGAGGATCTCTATACAGGATTTTGTTATATATTTTTCTTTGTTATTTTTGGTTTTGGAATTCAGATAATTCTGGCCTCAGATAGATTAGAAAGTGATTTCTGTTATTTTGGAGGACTTTTGAATATCTATTTCAAATATTTTTCATAAATATTTATTTGAATTAACAAGCAAATTAATATGGGCTTTTTCTGTTAGGAAGATTTGTAAGTTATTAATTCAACAATTGTATTTATTTAAATCTAGTCAGTTTTTTCTTGTGTCTCTTAGAATAGTTTTCAGTAAGTAATAATGTTCTAAGAATCATAAATTATATAATCCCTAGACAACATAATCCCTAATTTACTAGAAAGCACTAATTCTGAGTACTCACATGCATTCCATCTTTAAGTCCTCATTTGCATATGTTAAATATACAATCTTTTTTTTTTTCAGACACTCTTGGAAAGATTTGCCAGTTTTATTAATCTTACAGGAAATCAACCTTGGTTCCATTGAATGTATCTACTGATTTTGTACTCTGTATTTAATTTATTTCAATGGTAGTCTTTCTTATCTCTTCCTTTTTTCCTTGCTCTGAGTTTAGTTTATTCTTTTACTTTTCTAGTTTAAGGGAGGAAAATTAGCTATTGATCATTTATTCTTTTGTTAGTATAGAAATACAAAATATGAAATATTAGTACAATAGTTTTTTATGGGTATTGTTGGTGTGTTATATGGTATTGTTAGCTTTAAACACAAGGTTACACAGTAGATATCTAAAGCTATTTAATTTTCCATGACTGAATCTTCATGTTACTCATAAAACACATCTCCACTTATCCCTTATTTTATATCCTGAAACCTTACTATTGTGGTTTCTCTTTCCATATATTTGAATGATTTAATACAACAAATGAAATTGGAATTTGAAATAATTATCCTCTTGTACTAGCTTTTATCAGTTAACATGATGTTCTCAAAATTCATCATTTTTTGTAATGAACATGTGTATTGTACAGTCCTATATTTTTGTGTGGCATTCTAGATGTCCAGAAACAGGTCAGAACTTTTCAAATCTCCTTTGGATGATTCATTCTCTAGAATATCCTTTAAATATCTTACCAATCTCTTGTATTCTCAACTGGTTTCATTATCACAGGCATTTACATTGTTAAACAATTACTCTGAATATGTCTTTTCTTACAGAGTGAGCTCTGAATCAAATGAGAAAAGACAAGCTTTTCCAGGAGGTGTCATATATGTCAAATAATGAAAACTTTTCTGAGATAGCAGCTTTGGGAGAGCTCCAGATACATTTTGTTCCCTCTAGGCTTGGGGAAATACTGGCTGCTAGATTGTTATTATTCACTGATGCTGTGGTTGCAATGTTATTGATTGTTAAAGTTATTGTGGATTTCTGGAGAGAGTAATAGAAATAAGAGAAGCTAAAGTACTAAAATACCAGACTTTTGAGGTAAAGTTGTTTTTTTTTTTGTATCAACCTCACTGAATTATTTTAAGATTTTAGTTTCCAGGTTTTCAGAAAGTTTATATATATATAATGGTTTATAGCGTTTTTGTTTCTTTGTTTGTATATGGAGAAACAGATTTGTGGAGGTATTTACTCCAGCATTCTGAATGCATTTTTTCAAGTACTTTAACAACACCATACAACTAATATACCCTTCAGCTCAATTTTAGCTCAAATAAATGTTGTATTTTCTGTGTGGTAACTGAAATAGATGTTGTCTTTCTTTTAATGCAGTTATTCCATGCCATTGCATACTATAATGATATTTGTTGTACTAAAGTCAGATAAGACATAAATCCATGATTTTTATGAATTCCATTTTAAAGCTCAGAGATATCAATATTATTTCATTGGTTTGGGGATTATATTTCTTCAATAGTAAAGAATAATAGTAAAGACTAATGTCAATGATTGTGTCTTCTCTGAAAAATGCAAATTAGTTTTTCAAGTGCACCAAAATAATGTTGCTTTTTAAAGATGGTATTGTGGAAATAAAATAAGAATCTTAATTCCCTGCCAAAGTTAACAGCACCAGAGGAAAATGTATGTCTGAGTTTGAAGAAAGAATGGGAGAACACATAATGACAGTTGAAAACTCCACTTGCTTGATGAAACTTGGGCTTGGAGTCAGAAAAAAAAAAACCAAAAACAAAACTGCATTATTTGTTGCAGCTGAGTAACACACATATCACCTGCACCATCTGATTCTGAATTGCTGCACAGCCATCTTAGCAGAACTCTCAATATTTAACAAGAGAGACAATATCCAGTTTACCCATTCTTTTCCTAATTACTTTCACCCTTAATACATGGTACAGAAAATGCCCTAAGGCTAAGAATTTGTAAGTACTAAATGCTATAGTAATTTGTGTAATCTAATGTACTGGGCAGTGACTGCATTAAGAAATTGGAAACAGATTAGGGCACAAATTAGAGGGTATATATCCATGTCTACTGCATAATTATCAGATAGTCTACTCAAGAGAATTTCAAGGGACTTGTAGAGATTAGGAAACTGAAGCAGTGTCTTATAACTCTGGTAGTTTAGTTAGTTCAGAGTTGGTGAGATTTAATAACTAAAGCAAAAGATGAAATGAGAATCTGGAAAAAGGAACTTGTCTCTATATATGGGTGTTGGAAAATCAGCATTATCTTATGATGGCATTTAGAAAAAATACAATTGGTTGTGGAGTTAGCTTTGGCTTAATATTATTGACTTTACTACATTAAATCTAACCAACATGGTGCAAAAGTTTGTTCCAAAATTATCATGTTCAAAATGAAGGAATGTGGCATGATTCTATCTTGAGAGACATTAGAAAGTACTAGAAGATAAGAAGTCTCTACTCCTAGGAAATCCTTGATTTCAGGATACTTCACCATTACAATGATTATACATATAACCCAAATACCTTCTTCTTTCCTGCCTGAATGTTCTGCTGAGATATGCTACCTTTCCATTTGTTAGAGAAGATCATATGGATCATAATAAATTACTATAAAATTTAAAAAAAAGTGTATGGATATGTATTTTTAAACATTAACAAAAGTATGCAAAATAATGAAGTCATTGAATTTACTGGTTTGGAGAACCAGTGATAATTTTGATAAAGTAATTTTAACAAAATTGTGAAATAAGATGTTAGATTGTGTTCAGTTAAGGAAGATGTGAATTTGAAAAGTTGTCTAAAAATCTTATAAAAATAATTATCTCAGAAAGTTTGACTAGGGAGAGATAAATAATATGACAAATTAAACAAGTAAAGGGGTGAATAAAAAGTGACTAGGAATTTCAAACTATAAAGAACATTGAAATGTACCAGTCATCAAACTCCTCAGGAAAGTGTAGATATGTTTGTAAATATTGTCTAATATTAGTTAAAAGATAAAAAACAATTTAAATTGCTTTCTAGTGAATAATGAGCCCAATAGATTGTGGTCATTAAGAAGTACTCTTGAATCTATTCTTGTATTAGCTTAAACTATTCAAACTAAATAATGCCACAATTTGGAAGGAATGTTGATCTCAGAAGGAGCTGAGAAGAGCCCAGCATCAATTCATGATACAAAGACTTACTAAATGGGTTATAACTTTAGATAATGCAATCTTTCTGGGATTCAGTCATCATTTACTAAATTAGATTGCTCAGAAAATCAGTTATAACCCTTGTGAAATCGATCAACAAGTTTGGTGGCATATGGCGAGTAATTGATAAATTTAGGTAATTTTTGCTATTTCACTTGGAAAGAGATCTTCACTAGGATACTATGGTGCAGCTATGATTATTGAGATGTTATGATGGATAACTTAAATGTATGCCTCAACTCTTATGACCCTTTAATGAAATATCTAGCATTGACATATGGACAAATAAGAACTTAAGTCAGAACTAAGAGTATTTGATTCTGAATGTTTGATTGTCATATGTGAGTTGGTACAGTAAGGTATTGCTTAACATAGATGTGATTTCTTTCAACAAAGCTATATGTTGCTTAATTATTAGCAAACAAAAAGTCATTGTAATTGAAGGGCATTCAGTCTTCTCCTTTCTTCTTGTGTGGGTAGTTTTCTAAAATTCAACATGAGAAATATTTCCAGTATTATATAATTTTTAACATGCATATTTCCTTTCCTTGGAAAGTGGCAGTCATCAGATATTTTATAATTATTTCAAAATAGTTGTGGTTTTCAACTACCTAAGCCTTTGATCAATTTCAATCAAATATATTTATTAAAATAAGAATTTGGTTCAAGAGAAAATTGCATTTAAGAGAACATCTTAAAAGGGTGCATGTTTAGATCCCAATTTCTTCCTATAGTCTAGTTACATAACTGACATAATTTATTGCTAAGGTTTTATTCAGCTTGTAAAATTTGCAAGTCAGAAGTTATGATAATCCTTAGGTATTCGATGATCTCTAGATCCTTCTGTTACTAAATGTAATAAGATATCTTTATCTCCAGGATGAGGTCTCATGTTAAATGGTTTTGAAGCATTATTAACTGTTTGGAGATTTTGTGAATTTTATCTAAAAAGTAGATTTGGGGCTTTCACCTAAGAAAATAAAATATGAAATGACACCTAATGATCAGGGAAAGATTTTTAATATGCAAATATCTCACAGTAGTGGACAGTTCTAAAAATGCATGTTCTGCTGTGCTGAAATCCCTCTGCAGGAATAGGCTTTTACTTTGGGGAATTTGATTCTTACTCTTCAACCACAGAACCTACAACCATTCATTATTAGTAGTGTATAACTCTTAGTCACTGGTTAAGGATGAATATTGTTAAAGTGGAGGACTTAAGATAAAGAAAAAAAATCACTGACATTCACGTGGTTGGTAAAGAAAGAAACAGAAAAGTAATGGCCAAAGAGGGTGGACACTATAAGAAGAGATTTTTAATAAGCTATAATTGAACATATCTATTAATATTTATAAAAAATCATATTAGAGCAGGATTGAAATGGGAAAGTAGAATGTTTTCTGTTTTTGTGGTATCAGAGATCAAAAGCTGTTATGGAATTAAATAGTACGAAGTCTGAAAGTTGGTTAAGGTAGTAAAGAGATCTTTTTAAGTAAATAATTATTCAAAGAAATTTGGTTAGAAAATCTGGTAGAAATAAGATTAGAGAGATGATACATACTTAAAGTGTGCTTTGTTTATTTTGAAAGTGGTGGTGGGGGAAAAGTAAAGATGGGAATTGTTTTAAATATGGTGAAAGGCTGAAGATTGGACTAAGAAAGTGTGTACCTTACATTAGCGGAACAAAATCCTTGATAACATGGGAAAAGAGAAACATTGGCTATATACTACAAATATTGAGAGTGAAGGTGAACTTTCATCCTTCTTACAAAGTCAGGGTGAAATGATAGGCACAAATGCAAGTGAACTTGAATATGGATGGCAGAGAAAATCAACTAGAATGTCATTCACAATGCGAGTGAGTTCTGAAATGATGCAAATGATAATGAAGGGTTAGAAGAAACTATGAAGGTTGGAAGAGAGTAGTAATGATATGATATTAGGTAGCTGATAAGACTGAGAGCTTCTGTTGTCTAGAAACACCAAGTCAGGTGGCCTGGCAGTTTTGTGAGTTCATATGTGGTGGATGATAATAAGTTTGCAGTGAAAACATATTTCTCATTGTTATTTCTTCATCTTAATTTCATCTTCATCTTCATTTTAAATGCTTAATTTGGGATTTTGTGATGGATTCGTGGGAAGTGGGCTTGTATGTATTAGAAATTGAAACTTTTCTGCAAAAAAATGAAAACATTGATGAACCATGAAATATGTGATGAATAGCAAAACAATAAGTAAATAAAAACCAGGAATAAACTAGATAATTCAGTAACTGGTGGTCAATATAATCCCAGGACCTAATGAATTTTAATAATTCTGTATCTAAAAGATTGGAAATTATAGTTTGTGAGAGGAATATATGAGGAATATGGTTTCAGAAATGGAGGTAGGCTGTTGTAATTCTTGAATAAAGAAGAGTAGATGAGAATGTCTTTACAGATGAATAGGCAGAATTGTTGATAGTGAAGGTTTTAGAAAATTTAAGTTCCCGAGGATAATAAAGATATTATGTCAGATTCTAAAGAAAAGAAAATGAATAATATGAAGATCAATATAGACAGCCTTGAGACAGAGGAACAGGTAGTAGGTGGAATAGTATAGGCCTTGAAGGAAAATTGGAGTTTTGTGGCCTGTTTATTTCATTTTTAAAATGGAAATCATTTTTCTGGAAGGCATCTATGGGAGTGAACAAAGCACTGACTTCACCACCTGAAATGTATGAGATAAATGGGTACATTTGAAACTGAAAGTCAGATTTATTAAAGACAGTGCTAGTTCAGGCAGGAGGATGGTTACCAGTGTGGAGCAGATAAACACAGAGCCATACATACACCTGATAGCCCCATAATACTCCTCAGCTACTGCTGTAGCCATTATGTGTATATCACTTACTGAGCACTTCTTGTTTGCCGGTATGCAGACATTTTTATTCATCTTACTCTCAAAGTAGCATTTTCAGGTCACTGTCTTTATTTCACAATATAGAAAAGGAGACTTTAGTTAGTTTTTCCAATCTCCCAGCAAATATATTTTACCATTGAGGTTTGAACTGTGCTGTACTGAACAGAATTCAATCTCAAGAAAATCTTGACTTCTCTGAGAGACAGATTCCTTATCTGTAAACTCGAACAGTGTTAACAGCTACCTCAGAAAGTGAACTGAACATGCAAACAATTTAAAAGACTGCGAAATACACATTAACCGGTGAATGTGTTTTAGCAAATGGAATTGGCTCTATTCATTTTGTTGTTTGTACTTGGTTATGCAGACATTGGCAGGCTCTCATTTCAGATGTATAAAGATACAACACACCATCCATGTAGGGGAGATAGAATTCTATGAAATTTTGTGTTACAGGATACAGTGTAATGTTTTGATACATGATATACCTGAGATGATTACTGTAATCAAGCTACTTTACATATCCATCACATCACAGTTATCTTCATATGCCTGTGTGCCTATTTGTGTATGTGTGTGTATGCATGTGCCTTTATATATGGTGAGGACAAATAAAATCTACCTGCTGTTATTGGACACAATATAAATGAACCTGGATAGCATTATGCTAAGTAAGCAAACCAGACACCAGTAAATGAATGCGATATAATCTCCTTTTGTAAATTTTCACTAATATGTAAGACATATCTCATAAAAGCATGATGTAGAATGGTGGTTGCCAAGAGCTGGACAGGAGAGAAAATGGGGAGATACTGGTGAAAGGATACAAACATCATTTATGCAGAATGTGTAATTTCTGGAGAACTAACGTTACAACAGTGAGACTAGTTACCAGCACTGCATAGTATTTGCGGGAGTCCCTATGTCCAAAAATTTGATTTTAAAACAACAGTTAAGTCAAGAGAAAGGGATCATAATATTTTCCACTCAAATTTCTTGGAAGACAATGTTTGCAAAGTGTTAAGTAAATAAGAAATAACTTGATCATTTTCCGATGGAAAAGTCTTATGCAGTTAAAGAATCTGAAATATGAAATTTCTTTATGAATAAAAATAGCTCAGCCATCTGTGCAAACTAAAAAAATAATGACCATCATTAATGGCATACTTGCATCTGCTACATTTGTGTGAAGGTAGTAGGACAAGAACAAAAATGGGTGGATCTGGATGACAGTGATTAAGTGAAAATCTGGCATAATAGAGTATGATGGAGTATGACCACAGTGAATCACTATGCCTGAATAGACTTTCATATTACTGATGAGGACAATGTACACTTTGACATGGATGAGAGCTGACTGCCTTTGGGGAAAAAAGGAACATACCTTGCGTGACTCAGTGATTGTGCACCAAATAAATGGTTAGTAGAGACCAGCAGAGGAGGATCCATTCATGATGTTGTTCTTGATAAAAATAAACCATTCTGGTTGGAGTAATCATTTTTTATTGATATAGATTCCATTTTCTACATTTAGCTAAGATTTTTTTTTCTGGAGGCAATGCAATTGTGTTGGAACCATGGAAATTTCTTCATGTTTCTGATGTTTTCAGGAGCCCAAGGTAACACAGAGCTGAGATCCTGTTGAGAGGTGTGTATGTCCTATTTAATCTTGTATGACACTTGTTATTTTATTACTGTTTCATCTACTTCGTTGTAGACCAGCAATACAGCAACTTTTACTTCAAGTGTCAGATGTGCCCTGCCTTTCCTACACCCAACAGGCTGCCTGTCACAGAGTCAAAGCTCTGAGTTTTGTGGGAAACAGAGAATTTAGCAATATTTATGCCATTTGCAGGAAGCTGTCAAAAACTAACTCTGCATGAGAATCTGAGCCTGAAGAAAGAGGGCAGTGTCACATGGTGGAATGGCCGCTTTTCTGTTACCACCAATTGCCCCCTGTGCTCGCCAAAGAAAAGAAAAAGCAAGAAAGAAGACTGGGGAGAGTAAGTTAGGGAGATGTCCTTCAGAAGTAGAGCTGGCCAAAGCTGCTTCAGCTGTACTGCCTTTTATGTGGAGGTAACCTAAGAAATCATAAGCTGTTGAGAACCAAGAAACTGTCCTGCATTCCTTCAGTGAACATGATTTCTGACTCTGATATTTCAGGGTAGAACAGGAAAATACTCATGCCCTGAGTTCTTTTGATGCTTTCTTCCTGTGTGGTGCTAGATTTCACATGAGAAAAACTTTATTACATTCTCACTATCAGAAGTCAAGCAACAAGTTGTTGACAAAGAAAATCCCATGTGACTTCAATTATATACTAAAGGACTTAATGTTTAAATAAAAGTTGATGGTACAGAGCCTGAAAATTATGTACTTATGAGAGAGGAGTAAGAATGTACAAGTTGGAACTGTTCTAGAAATGATCACTTTGCTGATACTCAGTACAAAGATTTATAATTACAAAACTAAAATTTATCATATGTTTTTATACTTAAAAGCAGCTAATCAAGATTTTTCTGAACTTGATTTTTGACCAACTTCTTTTTAAATACTTTGCTCTAGAAATCATGACATGCTGTAAATACAAAACTCCATTTCTTACATGATTTGATAACAGATATGTATGAAAGCCATTGTAAATAAAAGATTAGAGCACACATTTTATCCCTTTACAGAAAAAAAATCCAACAAACCCTTTTTCTTTTATGCACTGTAAGCATGTTTTCAAAAACTACAAAGATGTCACATGTTAAAGAACATAGGGTAAACAATGACAAATGTGAAAATTCCATTAAAGAGGTCCACATTTGCTTTGTCTCAGTTACAAGACTCAACTGAAATGCTTAGTGGCAATTTTTATGAGACGTTTATTACAAATGACCTCAAAAGTGGAGTCTTAAACATATAAAAGGATAACAGAATTTATCATGAAGGACACTGACATTATGTATGGATAGGTTATGGAAAAAACATAAAATATCAGTGTCTTCTGATATAATTAAGAATGCTCAGAAAAAAACATAAAATTGTTGTTTTATGTTCAATTGAGAACTATTTATTTGGGATTATTTATTTATTTCTATTAATTTATTACTTTAATTGCAACATTTGGATCCTCCCCATCAGGTATCAAAAAATCGGTAACAACAAGTGCTGGTATGGATGTGGAAAAAAGAAACACTTTTACACCGCTGGTGGGCAGCCACTATGGAAAGCTGTGTGGAGGAACCCTCAAACTACTGAAAATGTAACTACAATCTGGGCCAGCAATCCCACTTCTGGGAATCGGCTGGGGCTAGGGATTGCAGTTCCAATCTCACTAGGGGCAACATAGCATAGCGAGACCTAGACCCAAAAGAATAGCTGGGTGTGGTGGTGTACGCCTGTAATGCCAGCTACCTTGGAAGCTGAGGCAGGGAATTGCTTGAGTTTGTCGTACCATGAGAAATGTGAGCTTGTGGTTCCACAGGCAAAAAACCCCCAAAAAACAAAGAATGCTATTTGTCTGAGTCTCCATAGCAACTCAAAATATGAATCCAAAGCTCATATTTCTAATCAACATGAATATTTTTTCCTGAAACTATGTGTACTCAAAGTTCTTTTGTAATTTGCTTCCATATTTTAAGTATATCTTTCCCTTCACTATATTTGTGTCATGACTGAAAACCAAATCAACCTTTTGTTTCTGAAGGGAAAATTCACATTTCTGTTGTCACAACTTTCTTTTCTCCGTAGCAGCTGCTGAGAGCTCCATAGATACTCTTCCCTCTAAAATGCTTGGTTTTATTCCAAAGAAAGGAAGTAGGGGGCTTTCTCAATTACTGTCAACAAGCACTGTGCATGGGGAGAAATGTTTATTCCTCCTTGTGGAAATATGGTAAAGGTTTCCTGCATAAGATTAATTAGCTTATTATTTTTACTCCTTCCTTATGTCTTCCTTTTTCAAGGCTTCTCAGAATCATTGTTTTCATTTGACTATAGTAACTCCCATGGATTTTGTTTGTGTCCGGGAGTAAATGTTCCAGAACATGTTGGTTTGTCCTTGCACTGTATCTTACCTGCTATAGCATACAAACATCACCATAGAGTCAAATCATTCTTTCCATGACTGTGTTTTTCTTGGCAGCCAAAGCAAGCACCCATTTCACATATGCTGATGGTTGTGTTGGTTTATTCAGTTTAGTCAGTGATATTAGAAATCTCAGTCATTTTTTCAGTCAACACAAAACTTCCAGGGAGGCTGATTTGAACTGTGGAGGCATCCAGTAGTTCTTGATTTACAGGGTATTTTATGTTCCTTATGAGAGATAAGTTAGACACAAGTAATTTTGCTAGGACTCCATTATACTTTGTCTTTCTTCCATCTTTAAACTGGCCCTCACACATCAATATAATTCAGAGACTGATAATAGTTCTCCCAACCTTGGGTAAAGCATGTGCTTAAAATTATTTTATCATCTTCTATTTAACTTTGAATACAGTACATCATCCATACAAAATTAAAATTTATCTATGCTGTTAACTGACATTGTCACCTATATTTTGGATTTTGAAGTTTCCTTAAGTGACTGCAAAATTATTTTTTGGCATATAATGTACTTCCTATATCTGTTATATTTAAATTAGAAAAATTCAAATATTTAATCCATAGATTTTACAAACTCAGGGAAGAATTTTATGTAGATAATGCCTCTATACAAAATGCAAACATAAACACAGAATACATATACATGTACTTCTGCGATAGGCATGTCATGTGCACATGCATATATGTCAAACATTTGCTAGCACATACAATTACATATTTCTCTGCTTTATCTTTTCTTTTTTAACCTTTCATTTTGAGATGAAAGTTCAATAATATAGGGTCTTTAGCAAATGATCAACTCAGTTTTCATATTTGTTCTTCTATTTTTGGGATTTTAAGAAAGATATTGTTAGTCAATACAAAATATATGTGAATTGGAGTCACTTTATAATTAAATACATTGCAATGCATGTAATCTATACAATAAGTCATGTTTTCCCATCTGTGGTGCCTTTTCATTTCTCTGCATGGTATTCCTGTCTAAAAGGCACTAATAGAGACATTCAGATCTTGAAAAGAAAAGTGAGGAAAATCAACATCTAAAACTCAAAAAAGTCCTGGGTAGTAAAAGGTCTTTGTTCTGCGGAGTGTTCTCCCACAGAGGAACAGAATTTTCTTTTAGCTTTTACATTTGACTCCCAGGCTCTGAAATATAATAATCAAAGCTCTTTCTTACCTTATGTTGAATCTCCTGCACATGAAATCTTTTTATTTAGCAAGAAACGGAATTCTTGCCCCCAAATAATTTGATGAAAGCTTGAACATTTGCCAGTTAAAAATATCTTTTTTATTATGATGTTACAAGAAACTCCTGGTAGGCCACTGGGATAATTAGAGACAACTGGAGGATATTTAATGAGTCTTCCAGGGTGCATTTGAGAATGTATCATATGTTATCACGTGCTCTTGATAATTTTATCTTTTTCTCTCTAGATGTCAATGTATCCTGGTGATGAAATGCTTAAATTAGAGATCCAAAACAACACTGAAACCTCAGAAAAATCTAATTTTCTCAGACTTTTTGTAGGGAGATGTGAGGCTTTTTCCTCCATCAGCTGCCCTGGGCATTCTATTCTTCCACACAGGCAGATGAGTACGAATTAATCAATAGTCCATCTCAGTGGAAAGTGTGCTACCATTTTGGTGATTGAAACTGCCATCACTGTGTGGATAAATGAAAAGAAGAAACACAATTAATGTCCTTGGACTTTGTTCTATAGTCACTGAGTGCCTCAGTGGACTGTCCTCAATTCTGTGAGGTTGATGCAGAAAAATCGGCATACATTTTAGGCTTGCCTCCACACATATGAATCTCTGTACAGCTATGATGAAACTAAAAAAGTGGCTCTGTCCAGCAAAAGCTTTGACATGAAATCTACAGAATGAACTGTGTGGGAGGATGCTGAATTGGGAGCAAGAACAACAGGCAAGTTAAAGGAAATCATTGCTGTTGGTTTCTACCCTGTCACTCATAGGAAAAAAAGAAGAGGTAGGTTTTATTCTTTAATTCTTAAAATAAAAAGCTAGTGAGAATAAAAACAAAGTCACTAAAACCTAAAAAGTGGTGTGTCATGGAACCTGAAATCTAGGGGAACTTAAACATCTGGGTTGAGATTTCATCAGGACATTATCAGAGCATAAGAAACCTGAACTGGATGTAAGATGAAAAATGAATACACGGAATTGCATTAATTCTTCACAACTCATGTAAGGCTCCCTGATTCTCAAACAGCAGCCTAAGTAGAGTAGTATCACTGACGTCTACTTGTTTTAATCTTGGAAGTAAAGCAAGCATGGTTCACAGGCAGGTGACATCTCCAGAAGCAGGATATCTCAAAGCGTCAGCAAATTACTGCCCACAGGACAAATCTGAGGTGTTTGTGCTAATAAAGTTTTACTGGGGCACAGTTCCATTCATTCTTGGGAGGCGATATTGATCATGGCAATACGAAGTACAATACAAATCTCTAATATTATAGAGAAGAGTAATAGTGAACAGACTGGGGGGACCCCAGGACCCTTAAACTTGACTGCTTTAAATAGCTTTTGCCATGCACTGCATCAGGTAAATCAAAATTTACTTTAGTGTGTAAGATCTTCAATAGAAAGTAACTTCAATACAATTTGTTTGTGACAATTATTGTGCAATTAAGAGAAAAGAAAGAAAATAGTTTAGTTTTAAAGTGAAGCACCCAAAGCACCTAAAGTTATCCTCATGAGTAAACGCCCAACAGCATCAGCCCAAAGCAGGACCACTAAGACCTGAAAACTTGCCATGAATCTAAGGCATCTTCTAGTGGATAGGAAAGGCACAGAAGGACTAGGGAAATCTGTGAATTAAAGAACAAAATCAAAATCCAAGTCAAGATAAAAGCTGCCGTTGTTAACCTCCCCACAGTTCTCTCACCCACATTTCTTTCAAGTTTCTCTTTCCATATCCCCAAGTGCCTGGTACAAGCCCTCATCAAAGAAACAAGTATGACTTCTTTGCATGTCTTTCACTCCATGTGCCTCCTCCAGACTTAGAGTTTTATGTTTTTCCTCTTGTTCTTTCTCTTCAGCTTCTAACCTCTGCTCAGTTTTCCCCTATCTTGGGTGGGGCAGAAAACTTGGAACCTTTATTTTCTAAGACTATCACAGTTACAATAGTAGCAGAGATATTATGGTAGTCAAAACCTAAAATGCTTAGTATTGGTTGTTTACTGAAGAGTTTACAGATGCCTGCTTGCAGCCAAGTTTAATACTCTAATGTATCACTTAATTCAGAAGCAAACCCCACATTCTTTCCCACAAAGATTGTACCATATTGTGTTTCTTGACCTTTTCATAGCTTTATTGAAACATAACTTAAAAACTGTAAGATTGATCCAATTCAAAGCATAGATTCAATGCAGTTTTGTGTTTTCAGAGTTGTGCAAACCTTAGCAAAAGCTAGTTTTAGAACATTTCTCCAAATAAACCTTGCACCCCTATTTACAGTTAATTCCAAATCTTCTCTGTTCCTGGGCAACCACAAGTCAACTTTTTTTAAAAAAAATTATGTTCTGAAATTTGCATGGTCTGAATCTCTTTTGAAAATCCATTTCCTAAAAAGACAACCAGAACCTTCACTGTTGAGATCTGTTGCATATTTGGAAAGGAATTTTGGTGCAGAATGTAATCAAATCAAGTGTCAGATCAAAAAGAAAACCTACATATTTTTGAAATTTCAGAAAAATTTGGAAGTTCCCTTAGGTCTCAGTTCCATGAACAACAATCCCACATCTCTTTCTGGGTTAAAATTTTATAAGTCATAGTGAAATCATGTATTTTACTCCTCTGTTCTTTCCTTTCCCAACAAAGAAATCACTAAGTTAGCAGATTACTTTCCTTCTTCATCCCTCTTATCCCTAGCCCTGGATTTTTCTTTGATTCTCATGTCAGGGCTTACCTGGTGAACAAAGTGAGTAGAAATGGAGGAAAAAATCATTTTTTAAGAGCAACTTGATTTGCTGGTCTTCTGAAAAGTATACATATTTATATAAAAGAAAGTAACACCCTAAATTGTTGCTATTGTAGTTAAAATAATACAGTGAGATAAAGCAATGAAAACAAAAAGCAGCAGTCATGCAAGCTAGGATGTTTGCTAAAATGTGGCAGCAACTACAATGCCATTATTTTTAAATACCTAAAATCACACAATGTGAAGTTTGAATCTTTAATAAATGATACTATTTACCTTAACACAAGTGACATAATTGAGGTAAATAGATGAAAGGAACAACTGAACTGTAGCTAAGTCATGTACTACTCAGTGTTCAAAGTTCATTATGTTTTCAGAATTTTTAGAATTCTTTAGTGATAGAAGTTGGATTCTTAAAAGAGTTTGGCATTCATTTTACCTAATGGATAATGATAGTCTCTTATAAATCTATATTTTTATGACAAAGTCAGAAATTATATACTTTTAAAATAAAAAAAAATGAAAATAATTGCAGTTTGGGGCAGATTTTTTACCATAGGTTGAAATCTTGAGAGGAGATATTTTCTCTAATGTTAATATTTTCTAAAATTTTATCCAAAGCCTTACTACTAATATTATTTTAGTCATGTATATAAAAAAGTAGAAAAGAAAGTGAAATGTAATTTGCAAATATTTTGTACATATAGCTTTTTCTTTTAACATCAATATACAGTTAAAAGATAATTTAAAGCCTACACACACAAAGCAACAATTGCACTAATAGAGAAGACATAGACAATTGAAAATATTTTAAGAACCATGCAATGATTTCCTTTACCGTCTAGTTTGAGAATTTTCTAAAGAGCATAAAACTAAATCGCATAAAACAAAATTGCATAAAACAAAAAATAATGTATAGACAATAGGTCAAAGCAAGCAAACAATTTTAGTGGAAATACAAGCAATAATGAATACTGTGAAAATACTTAATTTCATTTGTTTATAAAGAAACATTAGTAAAAGCAACACTTTAAATTGACAACTTTGAATATATTCTGGAAAAATATTTGAAATCTACAATCATGTTGATGCAAATTTAATGAAATTGGGATTAGCACATTGATTACATTTACCAACTAATTAAAACCTCAGAAAATGCATCATTTTATTGAGGAAACAGTTTACAAACTGTACTTGATTTTTGGGTAAAGGTTATATCACTTCAGATGTGTTTTATCATACCATACTACCAAGACACTATAATGCTCCACTCTATGACACTTTGATCATGCTCCCTCCTACTTTCCACAGTCAGATTTCAAAGTTGTTTTGGGTTTCTCTAATTTCTTTGATTGCTTTCTTTATATGCCATCTGATCTTTTTTCTTCTGACTTGTTTTGCTTAGCATAACCCATTGTAGTTTCAGTCACATTGTTGCAATGGCAAGAGTCTTTTTTTTTTTTTTTTTGCTTGTTTTTAATACTTGACTAATATACCACATCTTCTTTAGCCACTCATATGCCATTGGACACTTAGGTATTTTCCATAACTGACTATTGTGAGTAGTCCTTCAATTAATATAGGAGAACTTACATCTGATTCCATCTCCTCTCTCTCTCTCTGTATTTGAAATAATACTTTTGTATTCTATGAATGGCATTGCTAGATCAGATAATAGCACTATTTTCAATATTTTGTGAAACCTCCATTTTGTCTCATGTGAAACAGGCCACACTTCCACCAATAGCATCAACATTTGTTGTTTCTGATCATTTTGATATATACCATTCTCTTGGGTCTGAGGTGTCATCTCATTATGATTTTGATTTAGAGTCCTCTGGTAATAAATAATGGTGAATATTTTTTCAAGAAAGTAATTTTGTTTTTGTTTTTCATTATTTAGTTTATTTATTTTATGTTGTTTATTTATTTTATGTTGTTGTAGTCCCCATATTTTTTCCAATGCCGTATCACCCATAAGTCATCATAATTTTCCCTCGTTTTTTTCTCCCCTGTTTCATTTCCCTCCTTACTCCTTTGCTGTATGTTTCATTTTTATAGTCAACATGTTAACTTTTACTATTTTTTGTTCTTTTGTTTGATTTAGCTAAATTTCACTATAAAGGAAACCATATGATAAATATTTTTGTGTCTATTCATCATCTGTAAATTTTCTGTGGACAAGTGTTTGTCTTCTATGCATTTATTAATTGACTTATCATCATTGAGTTGTATGAGCTCTTTGTAATACCTTGGATATTAGCCCCTTGCCAAATACACGATGCACAAATATTTATTTGTAATAGATGGACATGTTTCTATTTTAACAATAGCTTCTTTTGATGTACAAAAACTATTTCATTTGATGTGAAGTTTTTTTTTGTCAACTTTCACTTTTGTTTCCCTTTGTGAAGAAGTTCTGAAATACATCGCTGAGGTTAGTGCTGTGGAGACTTTTTTTTTAAACCTATGTTTTCCTCTGTATTTTATGGTTTCTGATCTTATAGCTATGTGTTTTATCCATTTTTATTTGATTTTTGTATAGTGTATGAGATAATTGTCTAATTTCAGTCTTTTGCAAGTGACTGTACAATATTTCCTACATTGTTACTTGAAGAGACTTTCCATTCTCCACTATATACATTTAGCTCCTTTGTCATAATTAACTGTTCATATAAATGTGAATTTATTTCTAGATACTATTATATTCTGCATGCTTATTTTTACATCAGTAGTATACAGATTTGATCACTATAGCTTTGTAGTCTAGTTTGAGATCTGAAAGTATAATACATGCCACAGTTCAAAATTGGATTGACTTTTCAGCATCTTTTGGGGTTATATATAAGTTTCAGGAATATTTGCTCTATTTTCTTGGGAGAATTCCATTGAAAATATGACTCATTATTTTGATGAGTGTTTTTACTAGCCTAGTTTTTTAGTTTTATCATATATTCATATCTGGATATTGAATCTTGTCAGATGATTTCTCCACAACCATTAGTAAGATATTTATTATTTAAATTTTTTCTTTTGTTGATGTTGAGAATTACATTAATTAGTTTATGACTTGTTGCACCAAAATTTCATCTTTGCAATAAATTTCACTTCGTTATACATTTGATCTTCTTGACGTGTTGTTTTGTTTTAAATTTTACAAAGATGGGTTCATGAAAAAAAAAGGAGAGAAAGAGAACTGCATAATCAAAGGTTCACAGGAGAGCTAGTACTCCTGTTTTACAAAGGGAAAGACTTGTAAAAAGAGACACCCGCATAATCACAGTTGGGCAGGAGATCTGCCTTCCTTTTAACATATTGTTGAATTCAATTTACTAAGATTCTGTTCAGGAGTTTTGCATCTATGATCTTGATGGATATTCTTCTTGTGCAGCTTTGTCTCCATTTGAAGTCTGAGTAATGTTTGACACATAAAATTTCTTGGAAGAATTTCTTCAATTTTCTGAAAGATTTTGAGAAGTATATATAGTAAGTCATCTTTGAAGGTTTGCTGGAACTTACTACTAAAACTATCTGTACATGAACTTGTTTTGTGGGGACATTGGTGATTGTTTTAATTTTCTTGCTTGTAATTTTTCCAGATTTTTTTATATCTTTCTGATTAACTCTGATAAGATTGTAGACTTATAAAAATATTTCCATTTCTTTCAGATTATCCAAAATATAAAGATAAAGATGTTCATACTGCTCTTTTAATCCTCTGTATTTCTGAGAAGTCTGTTGTTAAATCTCCCCTATTGTTTCTGATCCTTTCATTTTTCTAACATATTTAATTAGTGTAGGTGGAGTTTTATCTATCTTGTTTATCTTTTCACAGAATCATCTTTTGTGCTGTCTTTTGATTTCTATTCTGTTTATTTTTAATTTTAGTTTTTATCCCCCTTCTTTTGACTTTTGGTTTGTTATTCATTTTCTAGTCCTGAAAGAATATATTTTTTACTTGAGATCTCCCTTGTTTCTTCATATGTGCCTGTATTGAATACTCATGTATCAGCACTGTTTTTGTTGTATTCTGCAGCTTTCTTTAGCTCCAGTCTTTTGTTTTTCTCCTGGTAATTTTTAATTTTTCCTTTTTTTTCCCCTGTTAACTTTATAGTCATCCAGTAGCATGCAGTTGCCACAGATTTGAGGTTTATCTCATTTTCATTTTGTGGTTTCTGGTTTGACACCATTGTGATCAGAGATGATATTTGATGTTTGATGTGGTTTCAGTCTTCATGTATTTACTGACACTTGTTTTATATCCTAACACACAGTGTATACTATTTAATGGTCTATGTATATGAAAAAACTTCTAACTCAGTTTCTCTGAGTGAGGTACCCATTAAATATTTATAAGGAATCTAATTTATTATTTAAGATCATTGTTTCTTTTTTGATTTTGTGCTTGGTTGCCAGTCTACTAATTATATAACATCCATGCTTTTCTCTTATATGTTTTTAGCTAGAAATATGTTATCTGATGTGGCTGTTTTGGCCTCATTATAGTTATCATTTGCTTATAGTATTGTTTCCTAACCTATTTCTTTGAGTTTAATTTTATATTCAAAACTCAAATTATGTCTCCTGAAGACAACAGAAAGTTAGTTTTCATTTTCTGATCCAAATAACCAGGGTGTGCCTTTTGATTAACAAGTTTTGTCCACTTAAAGATGATTATTGACATATGAAACATATGAAAAATAAAAAGCATATAAATCTAATACATGCCTATATATACACATATATACCCCAAAACACAACGTAACATATATGTCTGAATAAGACATTTAAACTCCATAATATATACCTTAATTAGTGATAGTTGAAGTTTTTTAAAAAATATTTACATTTTCCATGCTTTTATGATATTTGCAAATTCATATATTTTGATACATTGATATATTGGTATTTTTATACACTTACATAGTTATAAATTTCATGTTTGTGTGGTAAAATGTAAAAAATACCTAGGTTTTATATAAATTTGTGTACATTTACATAAAAGATGGACCATAAATATGAATATGAATTTAACTAAACAAAGGGCTAATGTAGGTAAGTTCTCCTTTTTTAAGTATTTCTATATATGTATATATATATGAATATATACATTTTATATAATTTCTTTTAGAAACCATCTTATAATTTAATCATGCCAGCTTGTCTTTACTTTTGTTTCTAACTTTTTAATCCCAGTTAAATTTGAGCAACATTTTGTTTTGGCTGTTACATCTTAAAATATTTTGTCTGATATCTCCTGCCAGGTATGTTGTAAGCTTTCTCTTTACTTCTCTGTTGATTTGGGGCATGACTTTGTGATTTGTTGAGGACTTTTCAGTGTAAGCAGAAAAATTGTTATATAACACCAAAGGGTACAGATTAATAAACTACAAAAATATAGGTCAAATTAAAACAAAGAAAAATGTATTTGTACAGGGACTCTTTGGGCAGCCCCCACAGCCGGTTGGGCATTGTTGCAGACTCCAGGTGAAAGACTTCTTGGCCACTTCTGTGTGATCCAACCCAATGCTCCGAAGACTGCACGTGCGGCTCCCTTCTGGGGTGTGGTGGTGGGCAAGGCAACCCCAGCTGCGGGCAGCGAGGGACTCTTTCTGTGGTCCCACAGCCAGTTGGGCATTGTTGCATACTCCAGGTGAGAGACTTCTGGGGTCACCGGTGCCGATAGGCACAGATAGCATCTCAACAACAATTAGAATACTAGATAGAGGGTACAAAAGTAAAACACAGAACACAGCCCAGAAACAAAGGGAAGGAATTCACTCCAAAAAACAGCCAAGAGAAACAATAAATTATACAGGAACAAGGGCAGAAATCACCACAGACTGATATACTTCAACATGCAATACCAGAGCAGTCGTTGCACAATATGTGGAGGAAACCCGAAGGGAAAACACAGGAAGGAAGAAAAATACAATTACTCAAGTGAGCCCAAAGGGAAATAATCCATCTCCAAAAGATAAACAATCCCCGGAAACCAACATGGATGAAATTGAAGAAATGCCCTTTATGTCAGATAAAGAATTCAGACACAAAATAATAAAAGCAATCAATGAGCTAAAAGGAGAATTAGAAAAATATAAAAAGGAATATAGCAAAATGAACATCATCATTGGCAAACAGAAGAACGAGATTGAAACCCTAAATAAGAAAATGAAGGAGATGCAGTATATAAGAGGAAGCATAGAAGACCTTAAAAATACTGGAAAAGGCCATGAAAGCAGATTGGAAGAAATTGAAGAAAGAATAAGCACACTGGAGGACACAGAAATAGAGAGAACTAAGAGAGAAAAAGAGAGTGATAAACAGAACAAAGAGACAGTGAAAAAAATCAGATCTATCAGATACCCTAAAGAAAGGAAATATAAGAGTAATTGGGATCCCAGAAGGAGAAGAGAAAGACATAGGCAATGATAGGCTTTTTAAAGCAATAATAGAAGAGAACTTCCCAAAGTTGAAGAACAAAATGAAAATGGATATACAGGAAGCAAAATGGATACCAAACTACTTTAATGAAAGGAAAACCACAGCATGACACGTAATTGTAAAACTCCCAAGAGTTCAAGATAAAGAAAAACTAATGGGGATGATTAGAGAGAGAAAACAGATAACCTACAAAGGAAAACCCATTAGACCGACCTCTGACTTCTCTGAAGAGACACTCCAAGCAAGAAGAGAATGAAGCCTCTTATTCAAAAAACTCCAAGACAGAAAGTGCCAGCCACGAATACTTTACCCTGAAAAGCTGTCCTTCCTGTATGAAGGAAAAATTAGAACCTTCTCAGACAAACAGTCTCCAATAATTTGCTGCCACCAATCCCCACTCCAAGAAATATTGGAAGAAACCTCAAGACCAAAATCCTCAGATGAATAAATAGCATATACATAACAAGAAACCAAAGCAGATCCTTAAAATGACCTCTAGAAAACCAACACTAGAACCGCACACATCAGTAGTCACTCTAAATGCCAATGGTCTAAATTCATCAATCAAAAGACAGAGTTGCGAACTCGATCAAAAAACAGAACCCACTATTCTGCTGTCTCCAGAAAACACATCTAATCCGTAAAGATAAGCATAGACTGAAGGTGAAAGAATGGAGAACAATTCTACAAGAAAAGGTCCCAAGAAAAAGGTGGGGGTAGCCATTCTTATAGCGGATAAAGCAGACTTCAGAATAAAAATAGTGACAAAGGATAAAGACAGACACTACCTAATGGTAAGTAGTTCAACTCACCAAAAAGACTTAACAATTATCAACATATACTCACTTAATGAGGGAGCACCAAGATTCATAAGACAGCTACTAGCAGAACTGAAAACAAATATTGGTGAAAACACATATGTTGTAGGAGACTTTAACACCCCACTCTCACCAAAAGACAGATCAGTAAAACAAAAACTAAACAAGGACACAAAAGCAAGACCTAGACCAAATGAACCTAATAGACATCTACAGGACACTGCACCCCCTAAAAAGGGAATACACCTTCTTTTCAAATGCACATGGATCCTTTTCTAAAATTGACCATATATTAGAACACAAGAAAAACCTGAACAAATACACAAAATTCAAAATTATACCAACTTATTTCTCTGATCATAAAGTCATCAAGCTAGAAATTAACAATGAAGAAAAAGCAAGAAGAGTTCCAATACATGGAGACTGAACAATATACTACTATACGAAGAATGGGTAACTGAAGAAATTAAAGAAATTAAAACCTACCTCGAAACAAATGACAAAGACAATATAACATTCCAAAATGTCTGGGACTCAGCAAAAGCATATATAAGAGGAAGGTTCATAGCAATACAGGTCCATATCAAAAAACCAAGAAAATATCCCAAGAAAAAACTTCATATCCCAACTCAAATATTAGAAAAAGAACAACAGGAAAAGCCAAAGCCCAGCAGAAAACAAGAAATCATAAAATAAAAGAAGAAATAAATAACATAGAGACCAAAAAGACTATCCAAAAATCAACAAAACTAAGAGCTGGTTCTTTGAAAAAATAAATAAAATTGACAAATCCCTTGCAAAGCTCATAAAGAAAAGAAGAGAAAACACCCAAATAAATAGAATCACAAACGAGAAAGGAGAAGTCACCACAGACACAAAAGAAATCCAAAGGATATTCAGAAACTACTATGAACATCTATATGGAAACTAAATCTAACAAAACATGTAAAAGAACTATACAAAGAAAACTTTAAATCGCTACTAAAAGATATAAAAGAAGACACAAGGAAATGGAAAGACACCCCTTGCTCATGGATCGGAAGAATTAACATCATCAAAATGGGCATCCTACCAAAAGCAATCTACATATTCAATGCAATCCCCTTAAAAATTCCAACGAAATTCTTTAAAGAGATAGAACAAAAATTACAAAAATTCATATGGAATAACAAAAGACCTCGAATATCAAAAATCCTCCTCTCCAAAAAAAGAGAAAATGGAAGCCTAACTATTCCAGACTTCAAGCTATACTACAAATCCATAATACTTAAAACAACATGGTACTGGAACAACAACTGACAATCAGACCAATGGAACAGAATTGAGAGTCTGAAAATAAAGCCACACATATGTAGTCAACTAATCTTTGACAAAGGAGTGAAAAACTTACATTGGAACAAAGATAGCCTCTTCAATAAATGGTACTGGGAAAACTGGACCAAGACATCCAAAAAAATGGATCAAGACAACTCCCTCACACCATGTACAAAAATCAATTCAAAATGGATAAAAGACTTAGATATCAGACCTGAAACCATAACAAACATAGAGGAAAACTTGGGCAGAACCCTCCATGAAGTACAATTCAGAAATCCCTTTCTGGAATCACCTGCAGAAGGCAAAAAATTGAAGGAAAACATAAACAGATAGGACTACATCAAACTAAAAAGCAAAAGAGACAACAGAAAAAAAACTAAAAGAAGCCCAACCAAATGGGAAAAATTTTTTTGCCCTCCATAAGAGTGATAATTGATTAATAACGCAGATTTACAAGGAACTCACACAACTAAACAAAAGCAAATCAAGAAGCCCAATCAAAAAGTGGAAAGAACTAAAAAAACACTTCTCCAAAGAGGAAACACAAATGGCCAATAGGCACATGAAAAATTGCTCAGTGCCACTAGCAATCAGGTAAATACAAATCAAAACCACAATGAGATACCACCTCACACCAGTGAGAATGGCCCACATCAGAAAAAAACAGGCAACAACAAGTGCTGGCGCGGATGTGGAGAGAAAAGAACACTCTTACACTGCTGGTAGGAATGTAAACTGGTCCAGCCACTATGGAAAGCTGTGTGAGGATCCTCAAACTAATGAAAATGGAACTACCATTTGACCCAGCAATTGTTCTTCTGGAAATCTACCCAAAGGAGACCTCAGTATGGATACAAAGAGACACCTGTGCCCGTATGTTTATTGCAGCACTATTTACAATTGCAAGGACATGGAAACAAGCTAAATGTCCCAAAACAGATGAATGGATGAAAAAGATGTGGCATGTATACACAATGGAATATTACTCATCAATTAAAAATGACAAATTAGATGACTTTATGATAACATGGACGCATCTAGAAGAAATCATATTAGCAGAATCAAGTAAAAAAGATAAAGACCGACACAAAGTGGATTCACTACTATGTGGGATTCACTACTATGTAAGACAAACAAAAAGCTATGAAGAAAAGTAAAAAAAAAAGCTAACAACTAAATTGAAGGACACAACTTGGATGGGGGGCAGGGCAGAGGGGGAAGGGTGGGGGGCATGAATCCTGGGGATTAAAAGGATGTGAAATTTATATATAAATAAATTATTTGCTTTAAAAATAAATAAAAATGAAAATGTATTTGTACAGACTCCAAAAATATAGAATAAGACTACACTGATGAAATCATCATGTAATAATAACTCTAATGTTTTTATTAATCATCTATTTTTCTGCATAATGATTGTATACATTTTCTCTCTTGATGTCTAAAGGTTTATAGCCCTATATTACAAAGATTTTGTCCCTCCAAGAAGCTGACTATATGGTACATCACACTAATTCAGTTTGTCATTTTGCTTCCCATATGCTTTTCTTTTTCATCTCTGCAAAGTTCCCCAAACATGTTGATCCCCATGTTTCAGATGTAAGTCAATATGAAAAGCAATCCCGGAAGGATATAGCTTTGAACTTACATAAAGGCTCTGTCTCATCAGGCTTAAGTTGTTTCTGCATCGATGACCTTAAAGACTGTGACTCACTATATGTTGTAAAGCTCTCCTCCTGCATGTCACTCCCAGTTAACAGAAGCATCCTGTCAGCTGTGTGATAGAGCAATGCCTTCTGTAACTCTTCTTGAGAACAATTTATCATCTAGATTCTCTCTAAGCTTTTAACATCATTTACCTCAAAAATAATTTAAGCATAGTTCTGATGATCAGGACATGAGGTCATGTCAGATAAGAAGAAAGGGTTGCATAAGAAGAAAGAAATGCATATTTACAGATCTTAACTTAAAAACCTCTACTAACCAATGATTCCAGTCCTTCAGCACCTGGCATTCCCCCCCCCACCCCTGCCCCGAGTATAAAACCTCTGTCCTCAAATGTTACTTTGCAAAAGTTTATTACATATGCTAAATGGACAACAATCAGTTATCAACACAATTGTGAGTTATAAACATTTCCAGTTTTCTCTTCCTTTTTATTGCATTATGTAGGGTTAACATAATCCTTTTTGGTATTATCCTCACCATGAGGGTGGTGCTTTAACACATATGTTTATTACAGTTGTTTAGTGCAGATATTTATCATACCATTCTTCACTAATTTTTAAGAGTATGTGATAATAAATTATTTTTGTCCCAGGCAGCAGAATTTATGGAAGGGGATTTTGATGATCTAGCAGTTAGATGAGAAATGTATTTCTGACATTACTTCAAATTTTCAATGACAGTAAGTAATGCTAATACTTACTAGTAAGAATCATAAATAGAATAACATAATACCATGTAACTAATTAAAAAGATAAGTTTGGTAGTCATCCTTTCTCTTTGTCATTCCCTTAGTCCTATTTCAAAGATTTTAAATCCTAAAATCTTTGATGTCTTTTTCATTATAAAACAGAAATAGCTGCCTACACTTCTTACAAGTAATGTGGTTCTGGTTTATATATATGACTTGGTTGTTTAGAAAAGTATTGAGATCTTGTGTGTTCATAGATTTCCATGTGCTTGCTTCAGATAGATTATAGATGATAGATAGATGATAGATGATAGATAATAGATAGATAGATAGATAGATAGATAGATAGATAGATAGATAGATAGATAGATAGATAAACTATAGCCCAGAGCAATGCTTAACGTATTGGTATTCTTGTTTTATAGTTGACCACAAAAATGAGAAGTGCATGGATGAATAGCTGTAGTTTTTATGCAGACTCATGGGTGTTCTGATAAACTGTTAGACTATATATAGCATTTTTAAATAGCAGGTTAGCTCTCAACTAGCACCTCATTTTAATTTTGGCTAGCTCCCATGATATGAGAAATTTTAAATTGGACTCCTGCATGACAGAGAACAGAGGCAACGTTTGAGGTTCAAATATCAGTGACTTAACTTTCTTTGACAATGCTAGAACAAAACCCAGTTACTTTTCAATAAAACACCAGGGACTCAGAATCCTTTAAGCTTATTATTCATCATTTTTCAGGGGGTTATCTCAGTATTCAGTTTCCCATATTGTTGCTAGAGGTAGCTCTGATTGGCACATTCAAATTCTTGGCAGCTAGATAGAGAAGCAGAGACAAACACACCCTCCATTTAATATCACACCTTCAAAGAATTGTACATTGTTTCCACTTCCCCACTTCAAAAGCAATGACCACATGTCTCCACTGCTAGCTGCAAAGGAGACTAGATATTAGTTCTTAGGGTGAACAGCAATTCATGCATAAGTTTTGTTATAAAACAATAAAAAAATTAGAGTATTTTTGACCATAATCCATACTCATAGATGTATGAGCTTAACCTCCTTATTACATTTGACATTTTTAAACTTAATGTGTCAAAATAGATATAATTCTTGATTAATTTACTTACAGAAAAGATACAGTGCTATGCCTAGATGTGAAAAGCTCATTTAGTAATTACTGATATGTAGTCAGATTTTTAAAAACACAATTTGAATGTAAACTTAATAGTTTGTTATAGTATGTTATATATAGTATGTTATACTCATAGACAGCTTAATTTTTAATTTAATATGTGCTAGATAAAATCCTCAGAATCCAAATACCCTTTATTTCTATACATTTTTCTGTACTGTAGAATTGTATTATTTAAAAAATAGAACTAAATTTGTCAGATGCTTTTTTGCCTAAATTGTGGGTACAGTTTAATTTTTCAAAGTTAGATATGGTTCCAAGAGGTTGGAAGGGGGAAGTGAGGTAAACACATCTTCCTCAATTTTGTCAGATAGTTAATATACCTTCTTTATTTCTTTCACAGTGCTCATCAAACTTCTTTCCTTTTTCTCTAACTTCCTCTAATGTGTGTGCATGACACACACAGACACTAGATTCTTGATACGAACTGTTCATTCCTTGACAAAGGAATAAGGTCAGCTATTTATAAAAAAAGAGCTATTTAAACAAAAGAGATAACCGGACAGTCCTTAATCTCACAGTTATTCACCATATTGTTCAGTTGTTTGCAATTGATGAATGGTTTCTATGGGAGTTCAAATCTCTCAGTTGCTTTATAAGAAAGATTTAAAAAATTAAGTCCTGTTTTTGCCTTTTTCTCACACTACGATTTTATTATTCGACTATCTGGAATAAAACTTATCTTCATATAATTATAATTGCATATTGAAGCAATTTTTAAGAAGCATGCTAAGATTTAGAATAGAAAACAGAAAAAATATTTCCTCCTCCCTTTATGGTACAAAGATGAAGAAGTGTCTAAATATTACTCTCTCAGAAATGGTTCATTAAGTGATTTCCACATTTTTATTTCAACTCACCAATTCCTTTTACATTTAAGAAAGGATTAGAAACACCTTTTCTTTACTCCTCTATCCACCCTCAGCCTACACATACTTTACCTCCTCATTTTCTGAAGGCATATTATGAGTCACACTGTGCTAGGTACTTTAGACACAAAGAAACATAAAATTCCTACTGTAAAGGAGCTCAAATTTTAATGAGAATGAAGTTTTGTAAGTGGATTAATTTTAACATGTAATGTTAAAAGTTATAATGGAGATACTGCTAAATCATTTGAATGTCATAAAGATTAAAGGTCCAACTCTCCCTGGGGAATCATGGGAGGGCAAATATACATGGTTTTCACTTTATAAAATCAAGAGTAATTCTTTCTACAAAGTACTGTCCAGTAGATGAGTATTTTTGTTCATTTCATTACAATCTAATGTCATATTATCTTTTCTCAGTAAACACTGGGTAGAAGCCAGATAAGAGGTGAGACAGGGAAAGAAATGAGAGTGAGACAAAGTCCTAGATATATTTTAAGAATGGGAGGAAAAATATATAATCTCTAGGATCTAAGATGGTGTCTGTATTAGTTTTCATATCCTAAGTGGTGTTTTTCCACATTGAAACTTGATGATTGACTGTATGATCAACAGATAATTGCAAAAATATGATATGTCATGTTCTGGGTTTGAATTAAAAAAATCATGAATTTCCCTCACACGTTATTTGTTCTGGAGAAGCCTGCTACATGTTGTTTTGCTACTCAGACAGCTTTTTGGCTCACATGATAAGTAGATGACACATTCTCCAACAACTAGAAAGAAACTGAGACCTCTGACCATTAGTGGTATGAGAGGGGCACTGTCATGCATGTGGGCAACCTCAGAGAAATCTTTAGAGGAAGTAGCCCTGACAATTAGTGGTATGAGAGGGGCACTGTCATGCATGTGGGCAACCTCAGAGAAATCTTTAGAGGAAGTAGCCCTGGCCATCGACTTGACTAGACTCTCCTGAGACAATGAGACAGAATTACAAAAAAGCTAACCTACTTCCGAGTTCTGGTTTCTTCAAAAGCTATGAGATACAAAATTTACCTGATTTTAGTTGCTCAAAATAGTAACCAAAGGAAATGTGCAAATGTATTATCAGTTCCATTTTATAGATTTTAGTTATATGGTTCAGAGTATAAAGAGTTTGTCCAAGATCTCACAGTTAGGGAACAGAAAGTCTTTCCATAAGCAGTTTCTATGTATGAGTTCACAGTGAGAAGACAAAGCATGAAGGATAAAATTTATTATCTTTACTTATCATACAACTTTGTCCCAGATACCTCCTGACCTCCAGAACCATATGGGGAGGGACTAATAACAGAAGGCATCTCCTTTAACATGTTATACATGGACTGTTTTCTATTACCTACAACTCATTTATAGGGCATTTTACAGAAACAACATATTACCTGGAAGAGGCTATATTGCATTCAGACAAGAGCCTCCATTCAAGGAGTAGGCAATTTATTCTCCCCTTCACTAGAAATAAAATATGTAACTACCAAAGCATGAAGAAGAAATGGGAGAAAAAAGGGGGGAGGTTTTATTTGTCTTTGTGCTATAATAAAGGAAAAAGGGCAAAACAAGGAAGATAAGGTAACTTGAACATCTTTTTACTAAGTTGAAACTGCCTGTCTGCAATCTAGTTGGTCCTATTGATAACTCTCAGGCCAGTTGCTCTTCTTTTTACAGAGAGAATAGAGGAAATTGTTCTATATGTGCCCTTTGCTATCAGTAGAATGAACAGGCCAGGTGAAAATCACAGGGGAATTGTGCTAGTGTTTCCTCTATAATTAACCCAATCATTAGGCAGCTTTTAAAATGGAAGGAGCCCTATAAAGATGGCGATACAAGTTAATTATGTATTTTCAGTAAATATCTGCAAACTCATAATATCCATTAGGAGAGGAAATCTCTGGAAATTGTGTATTGTCACATCCATTCTATTTTTATATCAATAAATTGTATATTTTAGAGTGGAACCCTATTTCCACAAAACGAATTCAAAGAATATGGGAAGAACAATTTTAATTCTTAGATAATTTGGTGGCTTATTAGGATTCTGTATTGAGTTAGCTTAAGTCTGAAAGAATACTGTCTCAATGTTATTGTATATGATCATACAGTTCTCAGGTTTCTACTGTGCCTCTAATAGGAAAAGGGGTCAGTAAACTTTACAGGACAGGTCAAATCTGACCTTCTATTGCCTGCTTTATTGATAAATGGACAAATGACAGTAGTTCCTCATTTGAAAATTTTATTTTATCTTAAAATAATCTCACATGTAAGATCTGAAGTATATTTATGAACACATGACTTTTCATGATATTGTAGTTTAAAAATCAATTATTAGTGACTTGCATTTGTACTACTCAGAAACTCAGGAATTTGAAAGCATCTAGTAGTTACTAAGTGCATGGATGAAGCAAAATAAAAAGGAATGTTTTAATTAATTAGCTTACTAACCAATTTGTATTGACAATATACTATTCCCCTTGATTCTATATACATTATATAATATATAATGTATAATACAATATATGATATATGACATAATGCAATATATATAATGCATACATATAGAAATATAGCATGTAGTATGTTTGTATGTATATGTAAATATAGTAGTATAAATAGAAATACAGTGAATATATGTGATATACATATATTTAAGAAAAACCATAACTAGGGCAAATCCTTATTACTTGTGCTTTATTGTATATAGGAGAGAAATATACTTAAAAAATTCTTGAAACAGGAGGCTAAATGCATAGAAAAGAAATATTTTTAAGTCAAATTTAACTTTTCTGATTTAGATTTTAGATTCTTACATATTACCTAGAAGTAAAACAATAAACAAAAAGCTTTATCAGTCTTTCACTTGGAATACAAGTTATTTCCTTAATTTGTTAAACAGGATTTAGTAATATAAAAACTAAGTACTTGTAAAAGGATTAAGTGAGACCAAATACGTAAAGCTCTACATATTAGTAAGTGGTAAAGGTAAGTATTATTTTTACATTTATTTAATTTCTTTCTTTTTAAAAAAATCTCAGTTTATGTAGTGTGGTTAGTAAATCGGTAATGGAAAAGCACAGGAGCAGTGTGTTCCCTTGTTTGTTCTTTGCCAGGGATTGTTTTACACTGGGTTCCCTGGGAAGCTCATTCTGAGCCAGAGATTAGCATGGAGAAAGTAAATGAGAAAGTACACTTGGAATTAGTGTTTGCAGAGGGAAGACTGTA
Organism: Uropsilus gracilis; assembly: GCA_004024945.1. Taxonomy (NCBI): domain Eukaryota; kingdom Metazoa; phylum Chordata; class Mammalia; order Eulipotyphla; family Talpidae; genus Uropsilus; species Uropsilus gracilis. The sequence continues at coordinate 52,231 of PVHY01005962.1, forward strand.
ATCAAGAATGTTGAAAGAAAATTGGGCCATGGTATAATCTCAACAGAGCCTCAGTTGTCCCCATGGAGAACTTTGGAGCTTGACACTTCTTCAGAGTGATTTGGTGTCTTAAGGAGGTCAAACTTTGATACTCTCCCATCAATTCACTAGATGGAGCTTATTCTTGGCAAGGGCTTGATTTTAGGCAATTTCTAGAGAGGTCAGGTAGCTGCTAGCTGCCTCCAGAAAGTCCTGAAAAGAATCTATACTTATCATTAAGGGATCAACTGAAATAAACAAAAATCCATATAGACTAGATCCTATAAATATTTTCTCATGAGTTGCTATCTGCAGCCATGAAATATACCAACCATTTAGTGTTTTAAAATAAATTCTTTCACTAATTCCATGATTAAAAAGAAAAAAAAATTCTATCTCTGAATAGCCATTCTGAATATTTGGTATAAGAATGATATGACTTAGCTTCAGGGCCTAGGAGTCATGACAATTAGCAGTGCCAGGTAAACAGACTTTTACCTTTCATATCAGTAGAGATGAACATCAGTTCTGCTGTAGATCCTAAAATGACTATGTTACTTGGCTTCTTCTCCAATTTTGAAATATTTTATCAGTATGTCTTTAAAGCATATGGCCTTAACTACAGCATATATTTTCTGAATTCTAAGTAAAAGAGCAGCGCTATGTAGTTCTTCTTCCCTTTCCAACTGCCAATAGCAGAGAACTGTAACCAATGAAGAAACTGTTGTCAGCTCTGGATTAACAAATAACTAATAATATGGGCCATTTCTTTAAGTCCTTTAAGACTTCAGACACAGTGTTTCTGGGTTGCTATAAAACAACAACAACAACAAATTTTTGCTCTAATAGAAAGGGATTTTGAACAATTTTTGATCACTCTTTAGCCTACCACTTAACAAAATGACAGGCTCAAAACTAAAAATTAATAAATATATGATGAAATTGATTTTCAAAGTGTACGTGAAAAACTTGGTAGATAATTCAAGTAAATAATATATTTACTAGATATAATATATATTTACCAGAAAAGTATATATTATTAAGTATTGATTATACATTGTGCTTATTATTTCCTAACCTTTATTTTCTTTACACATATATCCTACCTTCATAATGTTTAAGAAAGTTCATTCAAAAGATGAAGCATTTAGTTCAAAGACACATACCAAAGAATAGATCTTTTGTTTTGCATGTGATTATATTTCCTTTTTTATTTCAAGAACTTTTTATTTGCTCTTGCAAGAGATTCCTCCAGAAATGTCATGATCTTCTTTGTTTTGCTAATCTAAAGAATTTGAAAGTAAGATCATTTGGTATAGAAGGGAATTTTTCATTCCCATAGAGCCATAGCTTTTACCAGTTTGTTTAACTATATAACTTTAGACAGATCACTCCATTATCTAATAATTTCTTTATCATTAATGACCTCCTTAGAAGTCACTTGTAAAAGGATTTGAGGGATTTCATGTCAAAGTGCCCAGTTCATTGAATAAAATACACCAATATCTGTTGAAATTTCCAATTAAATGTTAATTATTCTAACTATTGCAATTTGAATAGTTGTTCTAATATTCATTATTGATGATTAAAACAATTTTATTTGAAAAATCACATATGCTTAAATAATTATGGAAAAATCATATAGAAGAGAAAGAAAGATTACCTTTGTATTATTGGTACACTTTCAATACTGTAGAATATAGGCAACTGAAACAATCTTGTGTGTCCAAGCAGTCACTTGTTCAGAGTTTTTTTATTCTCAAATAAATTTCAACTTTGAAGGACTGGTAAATGTTTGAAAATTGACTATGCAGAAGACAAAAAGCAAGAAAGCAACATCTAGATGACATCTAAATGAAAGAATATTTGATTGATAGTGTGTCTCTTTCTAAGGTGTAAATAGCTGACATCATTGAATTGGGAAGATGTGTGCACACTCACACACAGTTTTCACTTTATATAGGCTCCAGGGCACTGCTTTGTGATTTTAATATCACAAAGAAATAATGAATTTTCTACATAGAAAATAATGAATATGTACTTTCATTATTTCTATTGCTTCATTAAATCAGCAAAGTTTGAAGATTTTCATGCTTTCATTGACACTGGCTGAAAACATCTGTAAATTATGGATGGAACATAGCTTTCACTTAAAGAACTAGTTCTGATTTATTGATAGTGGATGCTGCTGTGATTCTGTATTTAGGGTAGTTCTGAGGTTACACTGCAACTTGATAAGTAAGAGAATTCTAATTATTTGTGTCATTTGCCATGGCCACGAGAGTACAGTCTGTTGTCCAATGTTTGATGCCATGAATAAGTAAATCTGTCATTCTGAGATGTGAAAGTCATCCACCTTTCTTCTAGGTTTCATAACCACCTCAACCAGTAGTCCTTCTATGTCATTGTAAAAGAAATGTTAACCCATTTGGGGAATTTTAGGTTGAATAAGAAAGAAAGCAGGAGCAGTATTATGGATAGACAGTCAGTCTTGGGCTAATTAATCCAGTCTATAATATCTAAGGACTTCATGGGTGAATTCTTTCTTTCAGATACATCAGCAGACAATTAAGCAACTTGGAGCAAATTTTCCCAGTCAGACTACGTCTTTACCCTCCCCACAGAAACTGGAAAATAAAGGTGTTATTATCTTAATTATTCTATTTCATAGAAATGGTATCCTTGCTTGAGAAAAATGCCTGCATCTTAAATCTGTCAATATTTGCATTCTGAAAGTTTTATGTTTAAGGAGACAGAGGAAGAAAAAACACCATTTTCTAAATTAGATGCTCTAAGAAGAGAAGGACCAGGGGAAATGTTATATTTAACAATGGAAATTAAGCCTCCAGTTTTTCTCATTTGTTTTTCCCATAGACATGATGTTTCTTTAGCACTTTTGGGAACACAAGTAACTATCTTAAACAAAAGTATGAGAAGTTATAAAAAAGGAAAACTGTATTTTGCGAAGTACCTACTATAGGTTGGATCTTTTTGGAAAGAGTTTCTAAAATTTTCTTATAAGACTTTTATTGAAGAGTGCTCTTGAGAACAGCTTCTTTGAGATGTGAGTGAAACAGACTTAAAGAGAAGAAATAAAAATTCATGAAGCCTCAATAAATCCCAGGAGAATTTTGGTACAGGAGTGGCCTTTGGAATTACACCAAATGAGGAGCAAGCTTGACTCCACTTGCATGCACCATTCATATACTGTAGGCTGTACTCAGGGAGAAGACATAATTTTGGGAAAAGTGCTTTCTTGGAGAAAAAAATTCTGGAATGGGACTCAGCTATGGACTAATTAACACAAACACTGCAGGGAATAGAAGGAATGAGTGCTCATCCTGCAGAAGTAATACAGAGACACTTCTCTGTCCATTCTACCAGCTGATTCATCTTTTAAATAAAATAGCACTGCAAATGCTTATTGATGATTTGATAAGCACCTGGGATTTCCTATTGAATGAATCAGAGGGAATAAATAACTATAAAAGATTAAATAAGAAGCAAGAAAAATAAGAAAATTACTTATTTAATTTCACTTGTCAGCAATATGACTTTGGTTTTTGTTTGGTTTTGGTTTTCACACCATTCTGTAAATTCAAAAATATTGATGACTATTTTGTAAATACACATTTTTTAAATGTTTGGGAATGCATACATTTTAAAATATTGATGATGTAATATCTTTAATCAATATGTATAAGAACATTTTTAAAAAAGCATTCTTTCTCAAATATGTAGAGAAAAAAAAAGTGAAAAAAATACCTGTAATTCTTTCTCAAGAAAGAACCATGGGCAATTTTTCTTTGTGTGTGTGTGTGTGTGTGTGTGTGTGTGTGTGATTGTCCAAATTTTGTAAGGAGCAAGTACTTCATAATTTTCTGTAGTCAGGAAAAAGATTATACCTTATATTGATGTGTTTCTTATGTTTCTATTTTCTCTCATAAGATCAGCTAATGTTTATCATTGTGGCACAAAAGATTGCAAATATTTATTTCCTAAACAGTAGGAAGGCTTTCAAGAAACTTAACAGTTGTAGGCACTCTTACTGCTAGCTGATTAAGATTTGTGCACCCACGAAAAAGTATAGAGATTAAAGGAGAGGCCTAGAAATGTATTCATAATTAGAGAGGGGACCAGGGTTTTGTTTGGGACATGATTAACTGGTAATCAGTAAAAAACAAACTGATTATTAGCTGTTCAATTCTTTTTGGTCTTAGGGGATTCCACTCAGTGACCTAATTAAACTAAGCTTGAAGTCTTCACATCTTCATTCAGTGGCAATTTCATTATAATATTCAGTTCTTTGTATGAGATTTGCCTTCTCTCTCTTTAATCATATATTTTGCATTTGTGTTACACCTTCCTTGATTAGTTTCTCTACAGGATTAGCTCTTGATAACTGCCTGGTTTATGAAAGTAAATGTCACATATAAGACAATATGGATATTAGGTTTATTGTTAGTCTTGGAATTTTTCAAAAGGGAAAAACAAACAAAAGACACAGACTTGTTTTAATTAAAATGGCTTTCTTTACTTTCTGAAATGTTTGTTTGGATTTGAATATTTTGGTGAGATAAGATTTCAGAAAGAAAAATGCCTCAATGATTCAAGAGTAAAAGGTACATACTTCATTATTTCACCTCCAGTTCAACAAACATTTATTAATTTCATTATTTCCAGAAGGTAGGTCACTTTTCAGACAGTAAGTCTCTCTGACACCATGGTTCCTCTTAGATTAGAAATGCTTTCAGTGTTTTGAAATATGCAGTAGAGGACTTCTAAATGTGTGTTGTTGCTCACAACAAAATGGTAATTAAACAATTACCCAATTAATCTGATCAATGTTGGCTGCTAAACTGGGATTGAATTTGAATAATGTAGCCCTTCCCTTGAGTTTTTGGTATCAAAGCATGAGGCTTGGCCATATAACTCACTGACAATCTTACTCATGTACCGAATCTTAATGTTACACAGACAAACATAACTCAGGTAGACCATATTGTACTTGTTCTATACATGTAAACAGAGAACACTTTTAAAGAATGACTTCTAAGAATAGATAGCAACATTTCCATTGTGTACTTTGAATATACTTTTTCTATTTGTTTGACTATAGTGAATATTATAAGTACATAAATATTATCTTTAAATAAATGAGTGAATAAATAAGTGAATAAATATTATCTTATAATATTTTTGTTCCATATCCATAAAGTAATAATTTATACTTATTTTATTTTCAAAAATATATCTTAATTGTGCTGTGTCTAAATTGATAAATAGGTAATTATGTTAAAACTCAGAGTCACTTGCAAAGCTTGAGCTGGCACTAATAAGAAAAGCTGTTAGATTATTTTGGTTCATCAGTGGACTAATTTGTCAGGAATCCTCAACCCTTATCAGCAATGATAAGCAAAGGGATGCAATTTCCCCCTTCTGTCTATTTCTTTCCTCTGCTATTATTATTTTGCAGTGAAATTAAGATGACAATTGGGGAATGTACTATCTCCATACTCTCTCTTCTGTTACTGTTTGTTCTCAGTGAAATTAGAATGAAGGTTGAACTGAGAAATTTATTTCATATTATTGGCTTTCCTCTTTCCAGTGTATGGCATCAGTTCATACTGTTACCTAAGTTCAGATGAAAGCTGAATGTATACTATTAGTTTCTATTTTTAAAATTGTGTTAATTAGCTGGCTTACATCTTCAGATGTATATTACCATAACAAATTCCCCACAAAATAAAGTCCTATTTCTTCTACATAGTATTGGATTTTTGACCCCCATTACTCCCAGAACCCTCCCCTCTCCTCTGGTAACTTAAATTCAGTACAGATTTCGAGGGTTTGTTTGGTCTACTTTTGTCTGTTCCTTTGTTATGTAGTCTACATATGAGTGAATTATCTTGCATTTGTCTTTCTACTTCTGACTTAATTCACTTAGCATAATCCCCTCCAGTTTCATTGATTTTGTTGCAAAGGTAAAATTTCATGTTTTTAGAGCTGAGTAGTATCCCATTATGTATGTGAACCACATCTTTTCTTGTAAGCCACTCATCTTTCTTTGGGCATTTACATTGTTTCCATAACTTGGCTATTATAAATAGTGCTGGCTATTTATAAAAGAACATGTGTACCTTTAAGTTAGTGTTTTTGTGTTCTTTAGGTAGATACCTAGGTGTGCTATATGTATTTTTAATAGAATTTTTTCCTGTCTCTTGATTTTGGATGGAAGCATATGGATAAAACTTAAAACTGTTGAGAAAAGACAAAATAGTAAAGACAGGATAATACTCTTCTTGGTATTATCTGACATTGATCAGGAATTCTATAGAAATATTTAAATGTGTTGCTCTTTTAGAACCAACAGTTAATTATTCATAATTTAAAATCACTATTTTTTTTTGTGATGCCCTGTTTGAAGGCACATGATTTAGAGCTCTAGTCTTCATTGTAAAGAGGAAATTGACTTCTGTTATCCTGACTTTCCATTCATTTGTAGATTAGTAACTAAAATGACTGCTTGAAGCTTAGTACATTCTTACATACTATGCTATCTTGCATCATGTGGGAAATTGTTGTACCTGGTTTTTATGAATATTGGTATCTATGGATTCTCCTTCACTAAAAAAAAAAAGCTGCATTGAAAATAGGCTATTTTTGGTGCTTTAATGTTTTATTATGTATAAGTGCAATAGAAATTAAAGTGATTTTTTCAGTCAACTATGACAGTGAGAAGAAACTACATCCAGCTTTGCTTTGCTTTGAGTGTCTCCAAATTCTGTTTATCTATATTTGAATAGTTTAGTTACTGTCCTTGGGCAAAAAAAAAAAAAAATGCAGAATATGGAAAGTTACTGATCACGAAAAAAGAATAGTATTCCATCATCACAAAGGTCCCTAAGAAACTATTTATACAGGTTCATCGATTTTCTCCTGCTTGGCACTATCAGTTCAAACAGCTCCCAATGAGCATCTCTGTACTTGAACTAGAGTCTTTGACCATCAATAAAGAATGCACCAACACATGAGTTACTTTCATCCTTTCTGTTTATTTAGGCAAAATCTCATGTTGAAGTTTTAATTAGAGTTAAAGTACAAAAAATATGAAGTAATTGTAATATATTTTCAGAGTAGTTTTAGGTTCATAATAAAATGGGAAGTAGATAGAATTACTAATATCACTTTCCATACACAGGCAAAAGCTCATTTTTAAACTCCTACACCAGAGTGATACATTATTACATAGATAAACTTATACTAACATATCATTACACAAAATTCATAGTTTTTTTTTAATTTATATATATTTCACATCATTTCCATCCCTGGGGGTCACCCACCACCTCCCCTTCCCACCCGCTCCAGCTGGTCCCCATTCTCCCCTTGTGACATCTTTTAGTTTTTTCTGTTGTCTCTTTTGCTGTACAGAAGCTTTTTAGTTTGATGTAGTCCCATCTGTTTATGTTTTCCTTCATAGTTTTTGCCATCTGCAGATGTTTCCAGAAAGGGATTTCTGAACTGTAGTTCATGGAGAGTTTTGCCCAAGTTTTCCTCAATGTATGCTATGGTTTCAGGTCTGACCTCTAAGTCTCATCCATTTTGAGTTAGTTTTTGTAAAAAATCATAGTTTTCATTATAATTCACTTTTGGTGTTGCATGTTCTATTGGTTTATAATGGCACCCAACATTATAAAATCAGACAGAAAAATTTTAATGAAAATCTCAATGCTCTGACAATTAATCTTCCTCCCCCTCACCTAAACTCAGAATTGCTAGTGTTTTCACAATCTCCATAGCTGTCTTCTTTTCAGCATGTCATATAGTTAGAATCATACAGTGTGTAGTCATTAGATTGGCTTTTTGATATAGTAAAATACACTTAAGTTTTCTCTATGTCTTTTCACAACTTGGTGACTCATTTCTTGAGAATACTGAAAATATTCAGTTACCTAGATATACCACGATTTATTTAACTACTAATGCTCTAGGAAATCTCCTTTGCTTCCAAGCTAGAAACTTGTGAATAAAGCAGGTACGAACTGCTGTTTTCAAGTTTTGGTATGAAGATAAGTTTTTCATTCCTTTGGATAAAAACTAAAAAGCATCATTGCTGAAATGTACGTAAGGGTACGTTTAGTTTTGCAAGTAACTGTCCAAGTATTTTTTTTTAAAGTTGCGGGCACTTCCACCAGCAATGAGTGAATTTCATCCTCATTAGCATTTGATGTTGTCAATGCATTTGGCCATTCTATAGACAGAATGACAGCTCACTGTTGCTTTAATTTGCATTTCTTGATGACATATGGCATTGCCCAACTTTTTATGTTTATTTGCCATTTACATGACATCTTTGTTAAGGTACTTTTTTAAAATTGTACCTCTTTATATAGATTGGGTAATAGGCAAATTATGAGCTTATACAAGGAAAATAGGCCTATATATGTTAAAGAAATTGAATCAGTAATTTATATCTTTCTAAAACAGAAGATATTAAGTTCAATTGATCTCACCGGTGATTTCTATAAAGCTTTAAGGAAGCTATGACACCATATCTGTACAATTTTTCGCAGAAAAATAGAAACAGACATAAAACCCCCCAACTCATTTTATGAAGCTAAAATAACACTACATCTCAAAAATAAAATTATATGAAAATAATATAGACCAGTTTCTCTTGAATGTAGATGTAAAAATCCTGTGAACAAAATACTATCAACTCAAATTTAGCAGTATATAAAAATAATTATACGGTACTAGTTTTGCTGCTACAATGATTCTTCAGGATAAAAGACAAATTCATGCAATTAGTAGTGGTCAATGAAATAATAACTTTGTACCAGAAAGTTATTTCTTTTAAGTCCAGATATGCAGTTTATGTTGAAATATTAATTTTAATTTTCTTAAAAATATATAATCAAAGTTTTTCATCATTCTTCATACACTTATTAAAATATGACAAAACAAATATTTCTAAGGAGCATGGGCATATTTTTTAAAGTTGGATACAACGTTTTCAGAGTAATTTGTTTAGTTGTCACAGTTCAAAGCACTAATTTTAAGTGAAATGCAGCTAACTGTGATGCAAAAAGTTCTAATAACCTGTGTAAAAGGACTCAACTGGTGAATAGCACTGCCGATATCATTATCAAGACCTTCACTCCTTTAAGAATCAATGCATATGCTCTAGTTCACAATCTGTAGAATACCAGAGATTATTCTGACCATGTCACTCCACTTCTATATACATCAGTAAAAAGCTAGAAGGAAATTAGTTCAACAAATGTTGCCATTTTCCCAGGATGTGATAGAAAGGGGATTTTGGAATCCAGGGTCAATATAACTGAGGTGTCACACGTGAATTCATGTGAACTAATTCACATGTGAACTAATATCTTATGTCTACCTCTTTTATTTTTATTTTTTAAGTTTAATTTTTCTCTTTATTTGGTTATGTTTTATTTTGTTGATTTCTAAAATACATGCTTCATTACTTGCACTTCATGGTGAAATTGCAAGTTATAATAAAAAACTAAAAGGAGTAAAATCATCTATGATTCCTTCATTTAGAAATCATTACTTTTGTTATCATGCCCCTTTAATTTCCATAATTCTGGAACAATTTTTTAATCTTTTCATGATGTAAATATTACAGATGAACTATTTTGAATATATTCTTCAATTTGGACTTATCTGATGCGTTCTAGTGATTAGAGTCAGCTTACTCATTTGGAGAGGAATATAACAGAGATGATATAATATTCTTCTAAATGCACTTGTCACACAATTTATGATGTTCTCCATATGTCTTGAAGGCACACTTTGCCAGGGGTGAAGTTACCCTTATTTCTTTTGTAAATAAGAATCACTCTCTAGAGAGAATCATAGAAAGCTATATGAATATCTTGTTTCTTATCAAACTTAATTTTACCCAATAATATATAATCTGAATAGATTCTTGGAATCCAGTTCAGTCTGGGGGTTAAGATCTATTTATTATTTTTTTTTGTAATTTTAAAATTATTCTGTTCGGGTCAAAGAATCTATCTTTCTTATGCATCTGTATCATTACTTGCTGGCATAAGAAACCCATATTCTTCTTGCAGTTTTCCTGCTATAGTCATTAAATCAGCATTTCTCTGTGGAGTCAAGTTGCGGTATATAGAAGTCACAACTTGTATGCTGTGTGCTCATGACCACAGATTGTTTCCCACTCTGATGCTACTCTCCTCTTACTTCATCTTTGATATCTTTTACAATGGTGTCTTTAATTAACACATCTTTCATTTTAATTCTTATTTTTTGCATTTTACATTTTTATATATTGTACATCATCATATACCCCATAGTTCTCCCACCACCATTATCACCTGTGAACCATCAAATACTGATCTCCTGTGTTCATTCCTCTCCTGATTTTATGCTCCCTCTTACCCTTCCCCTCCATTAGTGTTTGCTTTATCAGTTTAATTAACACACCTTTTATGCTTCTCTTCTGAGTAATAACACCCTAAACTGAGATGAGCTTTTCCTCTTTACTCAGCTTGAGATTCACCACACCACAGGATACCCTTTCACCTGAGTACTCTCCACAACTCACTGAGGTTCTGATGTTCCATATTGGGTCACCTCTGTCTTTACCAAATATGCCTCTGATATTCCATTTCGGAGCTTGAACTCCACAGGGTCCCTGACACCTTGTTCAAGAAAATAAATGGTCTCCTGCAGACATGGAGGGAACCATCCCCTTAAAGTTTTCTAACTGAAGAAAAGTGCTGACAGCTAGTTCTACAGTTTTCTTTCAAGCTTTATTAGGTCAGAATATGTTGTGTGGTCTGTTGTCTTTATGAAATTATTAAAATCTTTCTACACCAGATGAGAATTTGGCCAAGAATATGTACTGATACAAAACTGCTGTCAACACCACCTACTGAATAAAGGACAATCAGTATTGATGACATATATTGCATCTGAGCATGAGAACTGTTCATAAGCATATGAAGGGGTTATGCAAATCACTTGTCATTAATGCTAAAAGAACTGTAAAGTTTCTTGATTTTTCTGAGTTGAGAACAAATAGGAAACAAGGATTTTCTCTCAGAATGTAGAAATAGGATTTGAAATACACACACATACATACATACATACAAACATAATGTATATAAAAATAGTATATATATAAATATATATATTATACATATATATGTATAATATATATTATTATATAATATATAATAATATATATTATACATATATATATAAACACTCCTCAACTGATAATTGGTTATGGGAGTGGGATCTGTGTCTTGAATTATTTACATCTCAAGGTTTTGAATTAAGGCCTTATGAAAAAGACCTTTGAAGTAGATACCTGAAAGGACAAGAATGTGTATTTCACCTCATGTAAGAATTATCCATTAAATGCTCCTAATCAATAACTTAAAACCAGATGTCTGCATAAAAACACTAAGTAGAATTTTTTAAATTACATCTTTTATTTGAGATAATTTCTCTTGCACTTGCAAGAGATAACCTGGAAATCCTGTGTATTCTTTGCTCATTCTAAAGGCACAACTTCTTGTAAAGCTATGGTACCATATCATTACTTGGACATTGTCTTTGATCCTAGATTTGGAACAGTTTCATCACAAACATCCTGTATGTTGCCATTTTATATTTATTGGTAAACTATAACACTTGCTCACATCAAAACAAGACAAAGATGTCCTTTCCATCACTCTTTTAACAAGTATTTGAATTTCTCATTGGGTAATCAGACAAGAAAAAGAAATAAAAGGTATCCAGATTCAAAGAAAGCTCAGATTGCAAAGAAAGCTCTCACAACACACAGGCAACATCATATTGTATAGAGGAAAATCTAAAGAATATTTTTTAAAAACCTAGAGCTAATAAATGAGTATAGACATATGAAATTGAGTCAAAATTCAATAAGAGAATGACTGCTTTGTTGTGTGATAAGATTATTATTATTTTAGATTTTCTAATTGGATTGAAGTGGTATCTCAGTTAATTTGTAATTACTTAATGAGTAATGATGCTGAATATCATCAGTTCATATTTTATTTCCTGTCTATGTATCTTCATTGTGATGTGTCCATATCTTTTGCCTATTTTTAAAAATGTCTGTTGTTTTTATTTTTAAGATTTACAAGTCTTTTGCATTTTGAATGCAATTCATTATCAGTTTTTTTTGGAAATATTTTCCCCAATCTTTGATTTATCTTTTTATTTTATGAACAGTATATTTAGTTGAGTAAAGTTTTCTAGTCTTAATAAAATTCAACTTACCAATTTATCTCTCAAGTATTACTGTAATATTCTAAATGCATTGCCTAGAATACTCTATATTTTTCTCTTCTCATTTCTTCTGGAAGTTTTTTATTTTATACTTAGATCCATGATCCATTTTGAATAACTTTTAATGAAATGTAACAAGTCTCTGCCTTGATTAAATTTCCCTTTAATGTGGATGACCAGTTGCCCCAGTACCATTTATTAAAAAAGAACAATTATTTTTCCATTGAGTTACATTTATTCTTTTGACAAAGATGAATTGACTATATTTGTGTGTGTCGATTTATGGACTCTTTGTTTCATTGATCTGAGTGTCTATTCTTTCACCAATATTGTGCTGTGTTGATCACTGTAGTTTTGTGGTAAGTATTGAATCAGGATAATGTCAGTTCTCTAGCTTTGTTATTCTTCAGAGTTGCACTGGCTATTTATGATTTTGAACATTATTGCACAGCTAGTTATACCCAGAATGAGTTACAAAGTATTTCCTTCCTCTGCTTGTACTTTTTAGAAGAGTTTGTAGATAATAAGTATAATTTCTTCCTTAATGTTTGGTAAAATTCACCAATGGAATCACTTGTTATTTTGTGCTTTCTTTTTTGAATGCTTACTATGTATTATTGTTTCAAAGTCTTTGACAGTTATAGCCTTATTGATATTTTCTTATTTTCTTTTCTTTTTGTAGCTTTAAGAATTGGTCTTTCAAGGAATTTGTATAATTCATTAGCTTTATTGTATTTGAGGATAAAGAGTTGTTCGTCATTCCTTTATTATCCCTTTCCTCTTCATGTAGTCATACAGTTTTTCATTTATGATATCTTCATATTTATAGTAGTAGTACATTTCTCCTCCTTTTCCCTCTTTTTCTCTCTCCCATCTCTCTTTTTCTTTCTCTCTCTCTCCTATCTCTCCTTCTCCCCCCCCACCCTGCCTCATTGGTTTAGTCTAGAGTTTTATATTCCTGTTTGTAAATTCAGCGCCATTACTTTCACTTTTTAATGTATTTTTTATTTGGTTTAGAATTAAACCATTCATAAAATTATGAGTTTATTCTTGAATTCTTAATTCTGTATGATTAAGTTCCATGTTTATTCTTATGCCAGTACCTTTCTATCTTGATTATTGTAGATTTGTATTAAGTTATGAAATCCAAAGTTGGGTATTCTAATGTTTTCCTTTTTAAAAAAAGTTTATTCTGGATTTCTGCATACTTTATATAGCAACATGGACTTTAAGTTTAGCTTATCAATTCCTGCAAAACAAGTTAATGGGGATTTTAATAAATCTATCTGTACATGCAATTATTTTCTTATTCCATTTCACATATATTCACTAATGGTGTATAGAGACATAATTGACAAAAGCAGAGACACAGAGATAAGTAGAACACAATAGAGAGCCCAGCAAATTGAAAAAAAGAAAATCTTTTAAAAAAATAGTGCTGGGAAAAGGACAGTAACATGCAAAGAAATGAAACCAAATCACAAATTTTTAAATTAAATTTAATTTTTCCCTTGATTGTAAATATATATATGTATCACATCAGTGTCTACCCCGAGGCTTTCCGACCACCCTGTCACCCATGAACAATATTTATCTTTTTTGTCCTCCCTCTCCCTCAATTTAAAGGCTCAAACATATATAATTACCCTAAATATTAATGGGCTAAACTCATCAATCAAAAGACACAGAGTTGCAGACTGGATTAAAAGACAGAACCCAACATTCTGTTGCCTCAAAGAAACACATTTGATCCCCAAAGATAAATATAGGTTACAGGTAAAAGGATGGAAAACAAATCTAGAAGCAAATGCCCCCCCCCCCAAAGCAGTGGTAGCCATTCTTAAAGCAGACAAAAAAGAACAGATTTCAAAATAAAAACAGTGATAAAGTATAAAGAAAGTCACAACTTAATGATTCAAGGAACAATCCATCTAAAAGTCATAACAATTTTCAACATATACTCACCAAATGAGGTGCACCAAGATTCATGAGACAGCTGCTAAGAGAACTGAAAACAAATATTGATGAAAATACATATGTCATAGGAAACTTCAACACCCCATTCTCAACAAAGGACAGATTAAAAAAAAAATGACAACAACAACAAAAGCTACATAAGGACACAAAAGCCTTAAAAGGAGACCTAGAAAAAATGGACCTAATAGATATCTACAGGACACTACACTCACAAGGAAAAAAAATACCTTCTTCTCAAATGCACATGGATTATTCTCTAAATATGACTGCATACTAGACCACAAGGTAAGCATGAATAAATACATAAAGATTAAAATAATACCAACTTTTTTCTTAGACCATAAAGGTATCAAACTAGAAATCAACAATGAGAAGAAAGAAGGAAGAACATCCAACACTTGGAGACTGAACAACATGCTACTAAATGAAGAATGGGTAATTAAAGAAATTAAAGAAGAAATCAAAACTTCAAAACAAACAAAAAAGAGGACACAACATTCAAAAATATCTGGGACACAGCAAAAACGTGCCTAAGAGGAAAGTTTATAACAATACAGGCCTACATAAAAAAAAAAAAAAAGAAACCAACCAAAAGAAAATCCTAACCTACCAACTCAAAAACCTAAAACCTAGTAGAAGACAATAACAAAAATAAAAAAGAAATAAATAGCCTTGAAACCAAAAAAAGACTATCCAAAAGATGAACAAAATCAAAAGCTAGTTCTTTGAAAAATTAAATAAAATTGATAAGCCCCTTGCAAAACTCACAAAGGAAAGAAGAGAGAAAACTCAAATAAACAGAATCACAAATGAAAGAGGAGAAATTACAACAGACACAAAAGAAATGCAAAGGATAATAAGAGATTACTATGAACAACTATATGGAAATAAATACAACAACCTGGATGAGATGGACAAATTCTTAGAAATATACAATTACAAATATTGAACAAAGAAGATATAGAGGACTTAAATAAACCAATCACAAACAGCAAAATTGAAGCAGTTATCAAAACTCTTCCTAAAAGCAAGTGTTCAGGACCTGATGGCTTTGCAAATGAATTCTACCAGACATTCAAAGATGAAATAGTACCTGCGCTACTAAAGCTTTTCCAAAAAATTGAAAAGAAGGAAAACTGCCAAACACATTCTATGAAGCGAACATCATACTGATACCTAAACCAAATAAGGACAGCACCAGGAAAGAAAACTACAGACCAATTTCCCTAATAAGCATGGATGCAAAAATTTTAAACAATATCCTGGCAAATTGAATTCAATGATGCATAAAAAGCATTATTCATCATGACCAAGTTGGATTTATCCCAAGGACACAAGGATGGTTCAACACCCAGAAATAAGTTAAAATAATACTACATATAAACAAAGAGAAAACAAAAGCCACAAGATCATATCAATAGATGCAGAGAAAGCATTCGACAAAGACAGCATCCATTCATCATAAAGGCCCTTGAAAAATTTGGGACAAAAGAACATATCTCAATATAATAAAAGCCATCTATGATAAACCTACAGCAAACATCATCCTAAATGGGGAAAACCTAAAATCATTCCAGTTAAGATCTGGAACCAGGCAAGGATGCTCAATCTCCCCACTACTTTCTAACATTGTATTGGAAGTGCTAGCTAGGGCAATAAGGCAAGAGAAAGACATAAAAGGGAAACAAATAGGAAATGAGGAACTGTAGCTATCATATATTTATATCATTATATGTTGATGACAAAATAACCCCCAAAATCCACAGAATGATTATTTGAAATAATAAGGTAAGGTAGCCGGATAGAAAATCAACACACAGAAGTTGGTAGTTTTCCTATATGCAAAAAGTCAAAATAGTAGAGGAAGAACAGAAAAAACATTTCATTTACCATTGCACCAAAACAAACAAACAAACAAAAAACAAACCACCTGGGAATAATCCTAACAAAACATGTGAAAGAGCTATACAAAGAAAACTGTAAAATGCTGCTAAAAGAGATAGAAGACATAAGGAAATGGAAAGATATTTCCTACTCATGGATTGGAAGAATTAATATCATCAAAATGTCTTTCCTATAAAAAGCAATGTACAGATACAATGCAGTCCCAACAAAAATCTCAATGACATTCTTTAAAGAGATAGAACAAAAATTACCAAAATTCATATGGAATAACAAAAGTCCTTGAATATAAAAAAGCCTCCTGACCAGGAAAAAAGAGAGGGAGGTATTATAATTCAAAACTTCAAACTACACTACAAAGCCATAATAATTAAAACAACTTGGTACTGGTACAAAAACCATCAGTCCAGTGGAACAAAATTGAGTGCCTGGACATAAAACTCCACATATATATTCAATTATTTTTGACAAAGGAGTGAAAAACTTACCTTCAAACAAAGACAGCCTCTTCAATAAATAGTGCTGGGAAAATTGGACAAAGACATGCAAAAAAATGGACCAAGACAACTCCCTCACACCATGTACAATAATCAATTCAAAATAAATAAAAGGCTTAGATGTCAAACCTGAAACCATAAAATACATAGAGGGAAACTTGGGTAAAGCCCTCCATTCAGAAATCCCTTTCTGGACACATGGTGCAGATGACAAAAAAATGAAGTGAAACATAAACAGATGGGACTACATCAATAAAAAGCTCTGTACAGCAAAAGAGACAACAGAAAAAAACAAAAAGGAGCCTAACCGAATCAGAATTTTTTTTTTGCCTTCCACAAGAGTGATAAGGGTTAAATAATGAAAATCCACAAGGAATACTCAACTAAACAAAAGCTAAACAAAAGCTCAATCAAAAAGACACATCTCCAAAGAGGAAATACACATGGCCAACAGGGACATGAAAAATTGCTCAACATCATTAGCAATCATGGAAATGCAAATCAAAGCCACAATGTGGGGCAATAAGAATGGTCCACATCCAAAAAACAGACAACAACAAGTGATGACGTGGATGTGGCGAAAGAAGAACACTCCTACACTGCTGGTGGGATTGTAAATTGGTCCAACCACTATGGAAAGCTGTGTGGAGGACCCTCAAATTAATGAAAATGGAACTACCATTTGACCCAGCAGTTGCTGTCCTGGAAATCCACCCAACAGAGACTTCAATGTAGGTACAAAGGGACAACTGAGCTCAGATGTTTCCTGCAGCACTATTTATAATTGCAAGGCCTTGGAAGCAACCTAAATACCCCCAAATAGATACTGCATGAAAATGATGTGATATATATACACAATGGAATATTACTCATCAATTAAAAATGACAAATTTTGTGATTTTATGATAACATGGATGTACTAGAAGAAATTGTATTAGCAGAAACAAGTTAAAAAAAGACAGAAAACAAATGGTTTCACTAATATATGGGATATAGGGGGAAAATAAACAAAAGCCATGAGCAAAATTCAAAACAGGCTACCACTAAACTGAAGTACACAACTTTGGGCAGAGGGGAACAGTCAGGGATTGTGGGGTGGAAGTCAATCCCTGCTATTACAGAGATGTGAAATGCATATAGAAATAAATTTTAAAAAATCACTAACATTCTTGAATGAAATAGAACCAACAATCATGAAATTTATTCGGAACTACAAATGACTCTGAATTGCAAAAATGCTCCTGAGAAAAAAAGACTGAAAACGATCATATCATATTCCTTAAATTCATACTATACTATAAAGTAATAGTGTTTAAACAGCTTGATATTGAAATGAAAGAGACATGGATATATATATTAGAATTGAGGACCCAGAGATAAAATCACACATATATGGATGATGAATTATGACAAAATATTTGGAAAAAATTGAAGTCACATTTAAAAAAATGAAACTCAGAAACTAACTTGATACACAAAAATTAAATTCCCATTGGATTGAAATTTGCAGCTAAGTCCTATAATCATAAACTACATAGAAAAAAATAAGGCCCATATATTCAACAGTATTAATCTCAGTTACAAATAGAGAGACTTTGATGTCAGGGAGATCAAAAGCAAAAATAATCAAATGGGACTATAGCAAACTAAAGAATTTTCTTCATAATGAAAGAAACTTGCATCAAAATGCAAGAACATCCTCCTGAATGGGAGAAATAGAAAAAAAATAAGAAAGAAAACAGCAAGAATAACATAATTGATGAAGTGAAGAATGAGATTACCTCATTCAAAAGACAAACAACTTGTATCAAAGTGTAAGATCATCCTACTGCAGTAACAAGAGGTTACTTTCCAGTATATGTAAGAAAGTAATAAAATTTAACAGAAAACAAAAAAAAAATCTTTAAAGAATGTCAGATGCCAGAATAGACACATCTTTCTCCAAAGATATAGAGATGGTCAATGGATATATGGAAAAGCCAATGCAAATCGTAATAAAAGTGTCATATCACCTCACAGCTGTAAGTTATTACCCAAAAGCAAATACTCTGAGAGGATGTGGAGAGAAGGGAACCTTTATTCTCTATTATTGGGTGTGTAAGTTATTATGGTCATAATGTAAAAAAAATGGAGATTTCTTTAAAAATTAAAAGTAGAAATTCCAAGCAAACAGCTATCTCATTGCTGATATTTATCCCCAACATGCAAAAGTGCTAGATTGAAGAGATATATGGACCTCCAGATTTAATATGGTTCTCATCCTTTTGAACAGATTATGTTAGAAGTAATGAAACCATTCTGTGAAATGTTTTTCCTTTAATATTAAAAAAAATGTTTAGATGTAAATGTATAAGTTTTTATATCTTACCTCTAAAAGTTAATGGCATTAAATAGATTTTTAAAATTTTCAGCACTAAGAAGCATTTTGTACCATTGAAACCCATATAATGATGCAGTATGTAGGCAATACATATCAATAAACTAAGTAATTACAGTCTTGGGGGGGTGTCTGAATGTCACATTTTAGTGCTATTTATTTGCTCTTACACATTACACCAATAAAATTAAGGTGATTTTTAAAGATACTCAGCTTAGCTTAGTGATCTTCATAACTCATTGGAATCTATCAAAATTATATCTCCTTCCCTGTTAAAATATTATGAATATGCATGCTTTTAGTCTGATCTTATGTATCTGGATGGTAAAGCCTCCTCTCAGGAGGGCATATTTTTATTGCTACTCTTTTGTATTTTGTTCAGATAGTCCTGTGTCTGCTTTCATTGCTCAGTAATTCAATTAATCCTAATTGTTCTTGTCTTTATTATCACATCCTCCCATGGGAAGTTTCCTATTATAATGATATATTGGATGATTTAGATTTTTCCATTGACTCCATAGTAAGATCAATTTAAGGTATTTTATTGAACTGCAATTTTCATACTTGAAGAAAATTTATGTACCTGAATATATATGTTTAATTAAAAGGTGGGGGTGGAGGAAGCAGGGGCATCAGGGCAATTATAATTTCTTTTTCTATAACAATTTTTAGCAGACAAGGTCTTCTACATGTGTAAATATACTCTTATTATATTAATAAAGCAGCTCTTAATTTTTTTCTCGAAGCTGGAAGGTTAAAACTCTTTATTGCAATTTTTAAAGGCATGGATTAGATTTACTTTTCATTTTTTATATTCTCACCTCTTTCCCTCTTTGTTTCTCTCTGCCTAACTACAACCAAGAATATAGTGCAAAGCATGTGGAATTTACAAGTTAGCATTCCATAGTTCAATTTCATTTCTGAAAAATTGTAGAGCACTTAAAATTAAAATGTAGCTTACATCTATATTAATAATAAATTCATTTCAGGGGAAATGAGAGATTTTTTGCAAATTACATATAGTGTACATAGCTTATGGCTAAAGCTCTTATAAATACTCCCTCCAAAATGCATAAGATCGTAAGTAGCATGTCTGTCGTTTTAAAAACTAAGAGAAAATAAAAGATTATTACTTTTTTTGATATATGGAATTAAGGGAGCTGGGAAGAGGAAATGTACAGAAAAGGAATGGAAGTCTTAATGAGAATATATAGAAAAAAAAAAGAGAAGTAGAGAGGAAATGGAGCACTACTTGGGGATCTCACAGCACTGTAAATGTAAGCGGGTAAAGGTACTTAAAATTAGAGGAGGTAGGACACCATTTTCTTTCAAGAGGCCAATTTAAGTTTTTGTTTTTGCTTTTTTTTTTTTTTCTAACGGCAGAACTTTAACACCTGATCATGGTAATAAATTCACAGCACAAATGTAGCTTAGATTCATACAAGCCGGAAACACTTGTTAGTAGAGAAAATTGGAAAACTTGAGATAATGTTTAGCTTATAAATTCCTGTATATATTTATTCATTTTATGCCTATTCCAGCAAATTATTATTGAGTAAAAACATATTTGCTATAAAAGTACATGAAAATTGTTTCAGATGGTAATCTTGTTACTCCTTTATTGGGAATAAGAGAACAGATGCACACTGTAATATTACACTAAAATTATAGGTTCCCAAACCAAAAATAGTTCTTTTAATATGTATGTGGATTTCATGGCCATTTTTCCCTAAAATGTTCAAATTGACAGCTTTTATTAATAGGTTAGTTGATTGTGGGTTCATTCAGCTAAAAGACCTCCTGCAATTCTTGAAGGAGTGAGATAATCCTCTATCTTGAGAACCTCAAACATGAAATTGACCATATCCTTTAAAATTCATGCTAAGTTTTGGGTATATTTTATATTAACAAGTCCTGTTTGTGGTCCATACCCTTTGAATTTAAAACCACTTGTCTCTATTGCAAAATGAACTGGAGAAATAAAGACTTTACATAGGTAATTCTAGTCTTACTCCCCAAACGAGTCATTCTGCAATTGTGAAGGGGGTAAATAAAGATATTAATTTACATAAAATAAACCTGTTTATAGCTAAAAACAGATTTAGCCTAAAAAAGTGTTAGCCCAAAAAAATGAATATTTCATATCATACTTTTTTTTTCCTGGTGTACTTAATTTAAATATAAAAAAAAACTCAAAGGGTTTCTTAATGTAAATGGAAGTAGGAATCAATAATGGAGACTTGCTTCTAAGCTTTATGACAGAGAAGACTTTTTCTCATTTGCTGCTTCTTTCACAGTGCACAGAATAATGTCACAGTTGGCAATCAGAGATTTATCAATAAGCTGTTATCACTTAAAATTGATTTCATCAGTTTTGTATTAGATGATAATTATTATGTTGTGGGGTGAGATAAGATAATTATATGATAATTATGTTGTGGGGGTGAGAATAAGAGATACTTAAAGAAACAAAAATGAGTCATTCCATTTAGTATGATTTAATATCCAAATAAATTAAATGAGAGTATCCTAGGTAGAGATTAAAATGTTGATCTTATCTGTCCTTCCATGTCTTTCATCAAACTGATATTTAAGGTCCTCATTAAAATGGTTAAAATTGCATTTATGTGTTACAGATTTAAAACCATCTTATAAAAAGAGGCTTAAAGAATTCTTTGTTTTCAAAATCCATTAAAAACTTTAAAACAGCTTAAATACCACAGCAAGAATTTGTTGCAATCTGCATACTTTTTTCTTTTTATGTGAATAGAAAAAATAGAAAAAACCTTAAGTTTCCTATTAAAGCTTGTAGGGGAATCATATTTTCAGTTACTTTTAGGTTTCTCAAAATTATCAATCTCTTCCTTATAATTTTTCGATAAAATGTACTTACTGGAGACCATTCACGGGCGATAAAGTGATGGGAGAAGCTCGGGGTAGACAATGATGCAATATATGTATATATATATGTATATATATGTATATATATGTGTGTGTATATACATACATATATACACATGCATATACACACAGATATATATATGTACAATCAATAAAAGCAAAGTTAAATTAAAAAATAACATGTACTTATTATTGAGCATAAGCTCATCATTAATGAGGCTACTGAATTTTAAGAACTTTATATATTTATTTTTTTACATTAAGAATTTTGTATTTTTAAACAATATCAACTACCCTTTTGGTTTTTTATCCTAAAACCATTAAATTCATTTAGCACTGAAATTTATTAATCATAAAATTAATATTGTAAAAGTCTTTTCATTTTCAATTGCATCCTCTTTTTTCAAAGTAAATGATTTTTCAGTCTGATAATATTAAAATCAAAATCTAAATTTACTTCAAAAATCAGACTTGCGTTTCTTCGACTATTAAGGTTGCCACCTATATGTTTGTTTTTCAGAATATTGTTCAAACTGGTGTGTATGTGTGTGTATTTTGTAAGGAAAATAAGCTGTTTTTGTTCATGAGCTATGCAGAAATTTCTGCTAACCCATCTGGTTTAGAAGTTACAGCCTGAATTTAAATGAGACAGTTTTATTTACTGTACCTGTTCCTACAAATTTCCCAGTCTTTGTCTTATCTCAGTAATTCTCTGTGTGACTGGATCAAATTACTTTTGCTTTATAAAGGAACTTGGAAAAATGATGCACTTCCTCCAGATTTTAAAAAAGAAATCTGATTCATTAAACACATTATAGCACCTTTTGGAGAGAGTAAGAGGAACTTCCTCTGGGGTTCTAGTACCCCCTTCAGGATCCTAAGACCTAAGAAGAAGGACCATATTAAATAGTATATTTTTAATTTTAAAGAATTCATTTAAACCGGTATAGAGAGAACAGTTGCATTCAACAATGTTACTGTGAAGTGTGTTTAGTTGATAAATATTAGGGGAACTCACTTCTCGGGATTGTAATGCTGATTTTTTTTTGTTTGTTTATATCTAGTCACATTAGGAGGAAATTATAATTGGAATATTGAAGTCAATATTTTTCCAGAAATAGAGGAATAGAGAGATTTTTCCAATATAAGAATGATGACACTGTTTCCATTTAGGTAATGTTTGCTGTATTTGAAAGAAAGTTCAGAACTTGACAGAAGATTGCCAAAAGATTCACCTCTCTCTGTTGCCCATAAGGCCTTCCTTTCTACAAGGTAATAATTGCATAAAGTTCAAGTCAATAAGTGAAAAGTGAGGCAGATTTTCAAAGTCTTAATAAAAGTTCACAAAACTTTTGCAACACTGAGAAATGATCTCTCTTGGCATTTCTTTAACTCTATTATTTCATTATCTATTTTAAATATATACTTAATTAGATTTAGTATGCAAAACCTAGAGAATATGAAATGCACTCTGATTGTTAGATGATTTGGTCTTTTTCCAGGGAAGGGAAAAAAAAGTTATTTGTTAATATGCTCTGACCTCTTTTAAAGCTTCTTGGCTCTCTTCATTCTTCTCAGCATGTCACCGTCCCATCTAGACCAGAGACAGCAGGCAAATATATCCCCTTTCTAGGAGTTCAAAGTTTTGCAATCAATCATAGATATTTCTTATTTCTTGTAATACATCTAGTCCTAACCAAATATTTTGTGTCAAGGGTGGATAGACAGTTAACACTGAGGAGCTGAGCATAGAAATTAGCAAGTAGGCCAAGAGAGGAACCAGAGATAGCTCTACGAAAACTCTAAGTCTGACAGTTCTTTGCTTGTGAAGGTAATGCATCTTCTGGTAATAAAACAGAAGTGTCCAGAGTGTCCCTGAAGACATTTGGAATAAATATTTAGACTGACTTAAGGGACACAAACAAATAGACACTGATGAGTTAGCTAATGAGCTTCATGGCTCCAAACACTTAAATAAAACATATTTCATTAATATCAATTAACAGTCTAGAAACTTTTTAGTGAGTCTTGTACTATTTGAAATTGGGGATGCTCTATGATGCATGCAACATAAATAATATCAATATTACTCCATCTTGTGGTGTTTTCCTAGGGGGATAGAGTACTTTGGGATTTGCTGTTTGACGACTTTTTTTTTTTCTCAATAAAACTCCCTTAAGTTGGAACTCAGGATTTCCTTGCTAGTGCCTTTAAAATCTGACAAAGTTATGGCTCATAAGCTCAGCAGGTCTTTGCAAGTTATAGGTCAACTGATACACACAGAGCTGTGACTAATGAGAACTCACCTTCCTGTACAGTGGGGATCAGTTTCTTTTCCTTCCACTGTTGTAGTTATAAAAAGTTAAATTTTGTTCTGGGGTAAGACGGATAATTAGGAGTCAAACAGAAGCACAACAGACTGATAATTTTTGTGGAAATCAATCACAATCACTCAATCCAATCTCAGGCAACATTATAGGAACATAAATGTATTAGTAATGACATTTTCTTTTCCCTCTAGAAATATAATTCAAACATATAGTATGAAGCAAGGAGCTTGATTTTCAGTCTCGTGTGATGTTCACTGGAGAGGATCTGTCAAAAACTTTTCTTTGTCTTATTAGCAACTGGTAGATAGCATCTGGAGTTCATTTTTCTGAAAGCATTTTTTTTTAAATGTGTGCAGAGTCCCTGTGGAGACTGTTCATTAGGAAGAAAATTGAGGTTGGACCCTAAATTTTCTGTGAAATGTTCTGTTTTATTTTTTAAAAAGCCAATTGAGGGGAACCTTTGCTGATCATTGATGAAACTATTAAAAAAATCAAGTTAATTTTTTAACCATTAGAAATTTATTCTTCATTAACTATAATCCTGTAAGTATAAAATTTACATTCGGGCATGTGTAAGGTTGGTTTAAAATTTTGAATTTTGTTATTAAGTTCCAGGTAGACACACATGAATTATAGGTTCTTTTCCATGCTGTCCTTCAGTGTAGGACAAAAGATAGGTGTGACTGGAGGAAAGTTACACCCAAAGGACTACAATGAACAGACCATGTGATAATATAGCAAATATTTATCAGATAATTTCTTCCTCAGCTGTCTAGAAAACTGTATTAACTAAAGCTCTGTATAATTTTTTTCTTTTTCTTATATCTTTTTGTTTGTTTGTTTGTTTTGAGGCTAGATCTTGCTATGTTGCCTGGGGAAACACAAATTCTCGTTGCTTGGGGTACTCCAAACTCAAGCGATCCCCAGCCTCAGCTTCCCAGGTAGCTGGGATTACAGGCATGCGCCATCACGCCCAGCTACTTTTTGAGACGAGGTTTCACTATGTTGCCTGGGGCGGGGTGGGTCTTGAATCTGGGTACTCAAGTGATTTCTAGTCTTGACCTCGCTCCATAGGCTGTGATTAAAGGCATGCGCCACCGTGCCTAGTCCTGTATAATTTTTTTTTTGCGAAATCTGCTCACCAGTACAATAATAATAATAATAATAATAATAATAATAAACTCAAGGTTTTTACTTTTTGAATCAACATCCAATTAACCTATTCTTCTTTGAATACAACAAAGACACAAAATCAGTATTTAATAAAATTCCTAGTTGGTTGAGTAGAGCTCAGTTTTGTTTATATTTGGTATATATAAATTCTGATCTAATATAGTTAATATAAACATTGCAGGAATTAGTAGTACAAAATACTTGTTCCAATAGAAACTCTCTAGGTCTTATTTTTTTTAATTTTTAATTTATTTATATATAAATTTCACAACATTGTAATTCCAGGGGTATACCCCCCTTGCCCCCCTTTCCCTCCTGCTCAAAGTTGTGCACTTCAGTTTGGTGCTTAGCTTGTTTTGACTTTTCCTCAGGGCTTTTGTTTATTTTTTCACTATATCCCATATTTTAGTGAAACCATTTGGTTTCTGTCTTTTTCTTTATGACTTGTTTCTGCTAATATGATTTCTTCTAAGTACATCCATGTTGTTATAAATTCTTCGAATTTGTCATTTTTATTTTTTTTAAATTTATTTATTTATATATATTTCACATCGTTTCAGTCCCTGGGGGTCACCCACCACCTCCCCTTCCCACCCGCTCCAGCTGGTCCCCATTCTCCCCTTGTGCAGTTTCATTTGGTTGACCATATATTAGTGAAACCATTTGGTTTCTGTCCCTTTCTGTCTGGCTC
>PVHY01005963.1:0-78392 GCA_004024945.1 Uropsilus gracilis
GGGGTACCACAGACTCAAGCGAACCCCAGTCTCAGCTTCCCAGGTAGCTGGGATTACAGACACATGCCACCATGTCCAGCTATTTTTTGGGACTAGGTCTTGCTATGTTGTGGGTCTCGAACCTGCGGACTCAAGCAATTCCTAGTCCTGGCCTCACTCTGTAGGCTGCAATTAAAGGCACGCGCCACCGTGTCCAGCCTAGAGAGTCTTTATTCTGTCACCTCCAATCTGATGATGTGAGCGCCCCTGGAGAATGGATTGTGTGTTAGGAGTTTGACCTTATAATCCAATGGTCGCTGCCCAGCCCTTCCCTAAGAGCTTTGTGTTAAGCACCAGGTGCAGGATGAACAAGCTATGCAGGGCCCCATGAGGGCAGGTGGCTGTGACCCAGAAGCAGGGCCTAGGGAGAATCCAGGCAACAGAGAGCACCCACCTGGTGGGAAAGACTTTGGCCAAGACAGGAGGTCTCAGCTGGGACATGCAGGAGGCCTGGGCATGGAGCAGGAAAAGGGGAGGCTGTGGAGGCTTGAGGATTTGGCTTGGATTTTCTTCAGCATCACTTGGAGTCGAGGTGTTGACTGACTCCCAGCTCAGAGTCAGGAGGGAGAGGGCGCCAAGCTGGGGAGGTGGCAGGTGTGAGTGCCAAGCGGGTCAGCAGCCGATGTCCTGGGTGCTAAGATGGCATCAACCAGCAGCTACATCCTCTTCAGAAATGTGAAACATGGTCCAAGTTAAAGGAAAAACAGTATCAGTTCAAACAACACAGACACTCGGATGTGTAGCAGCTTCAGGTGGGGCATGGGGGTTCGGGGCACTGGGGAGAAGAGCACCCCAGTCGTGTACCCTTCTTACCTTCCCTTGGCTCTTGTTCACATGGAACCAGAGACAAGTAAACCCCACAGCTTGATTTAACATTAAAAAAACCCAAGGTTTCTCTGAGTCAGTGCTGGCAACGATGGGATCCGAGCCCTTTCTGAGGGAGGCTTCTGTGGACTTGAGTGCTCCAGCCCCCATCATAAAGCTGCTTTTCTAACCCCCAGCCCAACGGCACCCCCAGATCATCCCCTGCAGGTTCCCTCACCCCCAAG
Source organism: Uropsilus gracilis (assembly GCA_004024945.1). Taxonomy (NCBI): domain Eukaryota; kingdom Metazoa; phylum Chordata; class Mammalia; order Eulipotyphla; family Talpidae; genus Uropsilus; species Uropsilus gracilis. The sequence continues at coordinate 1,089 of PVHY01005963.1, forward strand.
GTGATGGCGCTGGTGCCACGCCGCCCCAAACACGCAGTAGCTACATCCACGGTCGCCGCCTGATTCCACCCACATCTGCATGCTTCTGACATCACAGTGACATCACGGTGCCTCCTGCAACTCTTGTGTACATCAGAGGTGATGGTGCTGCGCCTCATAATCATTTTGCCATCTGGAGCCTGAAACTCTAGAATATTCTGGACCCCATCGATCATGCGCAGCGACTATGCAACTTAAAACACAAACAAACAGGGTTCTTGCACTTTAAACTGTTTGAAATGCCTTGTCTCCAACCACCCCCCCCCCCATTGCAGATGTGCAGAGAGATCCACTAGTAAACAAATTCCAACCTCTATTGGGTAATTTCTCTTAAAAGCAGGAGTCGCTGGGGAGTTACAGGAAGGCGAGTCACAGACACTTGAAGGCCGCCGGCCTTTGTGCCCGCACTCAGCAGCAGCAAGTCTCAGGCAGGTGGGGTGAGGAGGGGGCAGGGGGCACGGGGAAGAGACCTGGCACACAGGCTGGCCACACACCGGATATTACCCATGGTGCCTGTTGACACGTGGCATCATGCCTTTCTTCACAGTAGCCCTGCAGCCACAGTCTCGATGGGAAACTGAGTCTGGAGGACTGAGGGGGTGTCCCTGATGTCAGGCAGCGCTGAGCAGAGCCAGCAGGGCTGTGAGCACAGAGCCAGAGGCCACGGACACGCTCCTCCTTGCCACCCGTCCCTTGCCCACCCACCCCTTTAACTAAGTGTGCAGCTCGGCTTCCTCAGCGGCTTCCCCACAGAACTGAGAGAGCGTGGTCCCCTCAAGTGACCCCCAAGAGGGCTCTTTGAGTGGGGTGTGCTCATGAGACTCTCTGCCTTCTGTCCATCTGTAGCTGCCCCCAAGTTTGCACCAGGAAGAGCCCCTGACAGAGTTCGAGACTTTCTCGTGATTTTCAGGTATTAGCCAGGAAAGATCAGGCTGAAAGGTCAGTCACCTGCCTGTCCCACCCTGTCCAGGGCTCCTTTGCCTGTGATGCTGGAGCCACCAGGACCACCTCAGCTTACCTCTCCACGTACCTCTTCTCCATCCCCGGTTGACCCAAACAGAGAGGTTTGCTCCAGTTCCATCTGACCCAGGGGCCAGGAATGGATCAAGGGCAACCTCCACCTTCTTCCAGGCTCTGCCAGAACCCCTTCAGCTCCCACGGAACAGATGCCCATATGGCATCCTGCCAGGGGCTGGCACCCTTGCAGCTCAGCCGGTGGCCAGCAGGGCATAGATGCATGTCTTCCTCATCCCACTTCCAGCCCACACCTCCTCCAGCCCACATCTTGGACTCCAGGAGGAATCTCCCAGGAGCCCCTTCCTCCTTTGGCTAGGGCAGGTGGGGGCAGGAAGTCTGTCCCTATCCCACCCCACAACACTGCCATAGCTCCTCCGTCCCTCCCCTCCCAGTCCTCTTTTTCTATAGACTGGGAGACAGAGAGCTGGGGAGACAGAGTTAGCTGGTGGTGGGGGCTCCCTTCCAGTGTGGGGTATTTAGGGATAAAGTGTTGGCCTCTCATTTCCAGCAGCCTCACCAGAGCCCAGACTGGCTGGGGACTGTTTCAAAGGCCGGTGGGCAGTCAGGGGTAAGTTCAGCAATAAGGGACAAGCGCTAACTATTCCTGCTTCCCCTCTTCTCCCCTTTATCTCCCTGAAGCCACAGGAACAGGCCCCTGACTGCTAGGGTCAGAGCCCTGCCTTCTCACACTCTCCTGGTGTCGGAGGCAAGACCTCCTAGCCAGTGGCTGGTGCTCTGGACTCCACCTGGATGGGGGAGCTGTGGGAAGCTTCATGAATGGGGGGGGCTGTGGGAAGCTACGAGCAGCATGGAGCCATCATGGGAACTTGAGAAAGATGGGGTGCACAGGCCAGTTTCCCTCTGCCTCAGGCAGCTCCCACTTGTCCTCCAGTCTCCTCTCAGGAGGCTCTCCGGGGGCAACACAACACTGGGGTCTGGGCAAACAGTTTAGAAAGATCACAGTGGGATCAGCCCAGGGCGCCACCAGATCAGAGACCCCGGGTGTCTAGGGAACTCGGACACCGCCCACTGTGAGGCAAATGGATAGAGGGCCTCCATCCCACCTCCACTTCCTCGGTATGTGGTACCTTGGGCTCATCGCTGAGCCCCTCTGTACCTCAGTTTCCCCATCCTTACCTTGTGGTGATATAGCCTTTATTGAAATCAGCTTAAAAAGGGGGCAGAAGCTTCCAAGCAACAAGCCACACCTAAAATGCAGCTTCTACCACCCAGGTTCCTCAGGTTCGTACTACTTGCACGTAGCAGTTGCCAGTCAAAAATGCAGCTTAACAACAGAGTTTACTTACAAGGGAATTCAACAGGGAAAACAAAAAGTCCTTAAAGCCACAAGCGGCCAGTTATCTCACCCCAGTCACCATTCTCAGTCCCAAAGTTCCCAAACACACATGTTCAAGATTGTGCCCCTTTGCCCCTCCAAACCTGAAAGGTAGGCACTCTGCCAAGTCCAGTCTTCCTCTGACATCTTCTCTTTGCTTTTTCTCCACTATCCCAAGCTGCTCTGCTTCTGCAAGGCTCTTCAAACTTCTTCCACAATTGCTGATGCACAAATGAGTTTTCCACATCCCTGGCCATCTCCAGGTACCAGCTCACTCTGCCACCTTGCTGCAGTGCCACACTCTCCACACCAGCCACTCTTCTGCCGGCCACCATGTCTCATTGCCACCTCCAGCTCACTCTTCTAGGGGGCTTCTGCCCAGCCTGGTCACTTGGGCTAGTCTTTACCTGCCTGCCATTCTCAAGTCTCTCGCCTCTCCCCAAAAGTCTCTATCCCTAGTCTCTGCTTCTTTTCTTTTTAATCTCTTTTTTTTTCACCCTTTTCTTCTAAAAGCCAAAGGCTAAAGTTTCCCTCTATACAGCCTCTAGGTGATACATTTTCTCTTCCACACCCGGAATTTGCAATAGAGTAAAAGTATCCTTCCTGCTTAGGCCTCTTTTACCTCTGTGTTTTTCAGACACAACTAATGGCATCAGTGCCTAAAGTTTAATACTGTTCATATTGGGGTTCTGCCTTCACTATCTCACAGAGTTACTCTGAGGAGTTCTGTGTTATTCAGAGTCCACAGTCAGCACACAAGCACATGAAGGCACCCACATGCCAGCATCTCAAATGATTCTCACCATCGGAGGTTGGAGTTTTCAGGTCACTGCAGTGAGCGGGCTCCGATAGTGAATTCCCTAGTCCAGGGGAGGAAGCTATGACCGGGGAGGTGAAGGAAGGCCTAGACCTCTAAGAGCTCGGGGCCGAGCAGAGCCCCCACCCCTCAACCAGGGAGCTTGGTTTCCTCACCAGAGCCAGGACATCAGACTCCCCCCTTTTCTCTTTATTGGGCCCCGATAATTCACAATGTCAAAAAGGATGATTTCTTTTCATGCGGGGGCCTCTCATTCTCTTGTTACAGGAAGGAAACAATTTTAAAATGGCAGCTACAAAATGGTCACTTGGCCGGGTGCAACAGGGCAACATAATGATCCTTGTCTTCCCATCCACGTTTTTGTGAGGATTGTTTCTGGTGTGTGGATGGATGTGTGTGAGTTTAAACACAAATCCAAGTCACAGAATTGAAAATGTAGGGAAAGGAATTTTCAAATGAATTTCATCAGTTCCAAGTCTGTGGGACCAAGCAGCGTGGTCCTTCTGTTTATTTTGTCATACCGTTGTGGGCCTGAGTCATGAACTATGGGATTAGAAAGAGAAAGAGGAAAAAAAAAAAAACAACACCAAGAAAAACCACCATGGTACAAAGAAATGAGGATCAAAATCCTCCATCCAAACCCAAACAAACAGGCCTGGCAGTCCTCCCTCTCTAGCTGACTGGCCGGCTGCCTCGCCTCACCTCGGCTGAAGTAAACATATAGGGAAGGGCAAAGCAAGTCGGATAAAGTGCTGTGCTTCACCAGATACTGGCTGGTTCCTGGAAGGGACACAAGTATTTCCCATCCTCTGCTAAGTGGCCAGATGTTTTTCTCATTAAGGTTTTCCAGGGTGGAAATGAGTATTGACTGTTTAATGCTCAAGTAGATTAGTCGTCCGTCTGTGAGGCCTGGGAACTGTCTCCTTTTAATTGCTTTTGGAGAATAAATTCTTCAAATATATTCGAGCCCACAGCATCATTCAGAAAACACACCAAGGATGTTCACCCTGAATCTGGCCTCACTGCCAATCACCAGGAAATCTGGTGATTTTACAGGACATCTCAAAGGCATTCACAAGCGAAATGACACCAGGGATGAACAGCCTCAGAGGAATATGGACTCTGGGACCGCCTCCATGGCAGCTCTTCTGCACTCCTTAGTCAATCCTACGAGATAAAGCAAACTTGTTAGGTCCAGGGCACCGTCCTATCCCACAGAGAATAAAGAGACACAACCAAATGCAAGTGAGGAACTAGATAGGCTTCTGATTAAAAATACTCTCATGGAAGTTGTAAGAGATACCCTTAAAGCAAGTGGAGGAATTCAATATGGGCTGGGGGTTACATTATTTTCTTAGGAATGATAAAGGGTTATGAGTGACGCAGTGAAAATTCTATTGGTGCCAAAATGCCCTGGTGGGTGGGGTCTTTGAGAACAGTGAGAGAAAACGGGAAGCAGGAAGAGAGGATGGAGATAAAAGGTAGGAGCAAGGAAAGAAAAGAAAAAAAAAAAAAAAAGGAAAGGAAGGAGATAAGAATGGTGACTGAGAGAATCCGTGGCCTGGCCAAGATAAGGCCCTGGAAGAGTGAGTTCGTGGTGGCAAGAAGCCATGGTAACCAGCAGAAGAGTAGCTGGTGTGGAGAGTGTGGCACCGCAGCAAGGTGGCATAGTGAGCTGGTACCTGGAGATGGCTAGGGATGTGGAAAGCTGATTTGTGCATCAACAATTGTGGAAGAAATTTGGAAAAACAAAGCAGCTCAGATCACTGGAGAAAGAAGCAAAGAGAAGATGCTGGAGAAAGACTGGGCTTGGCAGAGTGCCTACCTCTCAGGTTTGGAGGGGCAAAGGGCACCATCATGGACATGTGTCTTTGGGACCTTTGGGACTAAAAATGGTGACTGGGGTGAGATAACTGGCCACTTGTGGCTTTAAGGACTTTTTGTTTTCCCTGTTGAGTTTCTTTGTTAATAAACCCTGTTGTTAAACTGCACTTGAGTGGCAACTGTTACTCCCGGGTGGTATGATCATGAGGGAACTGGGTGGCAGAAGCTGGAACCTTCTGCCCTATTTTGACCCTATTTCAAAGTCAGTAAAAAAAAAAAAAAAGGACAATATCAAAGAACCCATTCCTGCTCTATCTGTAGTCCCTGGAGAAACACTGGCACATACAAGATGCTTCATATAATAGAGGTGGAACATTATTTGGTTATCAACAAGAATTAGGCATATCTACACACAGTAACATGAAGGTTTTCATGGAGCAGAGACAAGGACGCTGCAGGGAGACGATTCTGTAAATCTACAGAACCTGAGCAATCCACGCTCCATCTGTGAAGGGAAGCACAGACACTTCCACGTTTTATCGAACACATTCGTTCATTATTTCCATTGGAAGGGCATGTACACATTTCTGAAATAATGACTCTTCAAAATCTGCCCCCAATGATTTTACATATCAGGAGAGGAAACCTGGAAGTGGAGCAAGCACGTTCTGTGTAATCAAGTCCAATCAGGAAATGTACACAAGACACAGTCACTAGGGGAGATTCCCCAAACTCACACTCTGTGCCTCCAGGCTCCCTGACACACTGACGGCCCTCACGGTGCAAAGGCAATGCATCTGGATAGCAAGGGTCAGTGTGCAGTGCAGGTGTGTGCTCTCAGAAGCAAGGGGCAGAAAACAAAATCAGCAAATGTTTGTACATTTCAAAGGATAGCCTCCTGGAGGCAATCCTGAAATTACCTGCCAGCGTCTACTTGGCATTTCAATCATCCAGATCACCTTGAAGGCAAAGACCCCTAAGTCAGTAAACGCTCAGTGCAGGTGAATTCTGTTCCCAGTTGATAACAAAAGTCACTGGAAAGAAAGAGGTTGTCTTTCTGGTCTCTCACCCTGCAGACCCCATTGCATGTCAGGAAGATAAAATCCTATATCCTGCGCAAGTGTCTGTGGGTCAGAAACTAACCCGCATGCCCTCCTTTACATTCTCCTGGGTCCTGTTGGCCCAAGACCCCCACCATGGACAGCTGAACAGAAAAAAAAATGGGTGGGATGCCAGCAGGAGCATGTCCAGGGGTGAGCAGCCCTGACCCCAGAGCTGGGAAGGGGGATCACGTGGCCCCCAGCTCCTAAAAGACCCTGTAATTTTCAGTAGACTAATGGGGGGGAAATCAACATGTGAATCCCCTTTCAAGTATTTAATTTAATTAGACAAGGAAAATGAGGCTTCTTTAAAATTCTTGGTTGGTATTAACTTCTGTCACAAGGCAGCCTCGCGTAATTGGTAAAAGTGAAGAAGTGATTACCGAGGCTTAAGCTTATTTATCACGTGGCTGCACTTTGACAAAGTGAGTTTTAAGGTGCTAAACCCCCTGTCAGAGTGGACCAGACCCCGGAGCACAGGTTGCCGTCTTTTCAGATGCCACCTCCAGTCAGCGTCGTCCTGGGCAGGGGATGATGTGGAGGGGAAAGGAGCCGAGTAACAAAGGACCCAGGAGGCCAGGCAGTGTCTGCTGGCTCTTGTCTTCTCTGTCACTCTAGCAGCCGAGAGTCGGGCAGTTCCTTGTCCAATGACTTGCCCAGAGTCTTCTGGCTGGTGACTCTGGTAAGCCAGGTCGCATGACGCCCAGGTCAGCGGGTTCACCAGGAAAGGCAGGGTGTGGACCTGGGAGCAGGCCGCCCATGGAAGCCCTTCCGCACTGGCTCTTCCTCACTGCGTTTCCATTGCATCAGCCGCTTCACTCTATCTTCACTCCAGGAGCCTACACATCTGGAAGGTAGGTTCCTGGTCTTGTTCTCTGAGTGGCTGATGGCTGATGACTGTATACAGTAGGCACTGGACACCACCATGCTAAAAGAAACCTCCCCGTGTTAATGACCAACTAAGCAATCAGCTGGACAGTCTGTTTCCTCAACTAGACAGACCCCCCCAACTCTACACAAGGAGTGGGTGTTCGCCATGCACCTAACTCTGTAGGAATCCAAAAACTAGGGGGAAAGCTCACTCCACTTACCATCAACCTGCAGTCATTTAGATTCAGGGACCATAGCACAAACTCCTGCATGCTCCCTATCCAGGGACTTACATTCTATCGTCTTCACTTGGTCTCTCTCAGCCCTAGACAGAAGAATAAAACCAGCAGCCAGGAGCTGTGACCCCGGACCATGAAGCCAGGGATTAGCTGAGGTTCCCTTTAGAAGAATATTCAATTAGGCAAGTGAGGAGACTCAGACTGGAGTCTAGGAGCCATCTAAGATGCAGAGGCCGTAAAGATGCTGTAAAGCCCCTTTGCCCGATGAAGGGTTTCTGGCCCCCTCTCCATCTCAGTGGCTGCAACTCTGTGATAAGCTGAAGAGGAAACATTTATTATGGACTGGAACCAGGGTAGAAGGGCCCTGCCTTGGGGAGTCTCCACGGATCCTCTGAGAATAGCACTGCTGTGTGTCCTGTCCCCTGCCCCATCCCCGGGCCACCTGTTCCTTGAGAGAGGCACTCCTTCCTCCTCCTGGTGCTGGGGAGCGACTGGGAAAAGAAGAACGGATGAAAGATTGATAACAATCTGACAGGTGAACTCACAAATCAAGACTTGGTGAAGTTGTACCACACCAATTTATTATGGACTTAGAACCACCTTCTCTACCTTGGCAAGGAATGATTACAGTGAAGCAATAAGGAAGGGAAAAACCCAGGATCCCGTGGTATGTGACACGTGGGGTAGGAGGATAGGGGGTTCGTTACCTAGCAGGAAAAATACCTGTGGGGGTAAGCACTTTTATCTTTCAGGGACATGTCAGCTGGGTGGGCCATTCCTAGGAGTTTAGGGGCTGACAGCACAGACAAGAGACTTGCAAGTAACCATCTCTGGGTGTCAGAGATGGGGAGAATAGATAAAGGTGTTCCTTTATCTAAGACATATCTCCTAGTCTATATCGATGCCCACAGGCAGCCATGGGCCAGGAGGAAAGACCCAATCCTCCATGCCTGGAGGTCCCTTTTTTCACTCTTCGAGGGGCACTTCAAACCCCAGACATTCTATATGTGAGTGTTTTTGGCACAGCAATAACACCCCAATACAGCCATTGGGGAGAGTGGGCTGAGTCTTCATCCCAGCACCAGATGCCCCCAGTGATGCCCATGCTGGCAGCCTGGGGCGGCAGCATCTGAGCCAGTGCTCTCCCCTAGCTGTATATATATATATATTTTTTTTTTTTTAATTTCCTTAAAGCTGATGACACCAGTCTTGCCCCCCAAGAAACCCAGGCTGCACCCAGGGGCTGGGAAAGGACGTGTGGGTACTGTGGTTCCCTTCATCCACTCTGGGACGCTCAGCTGCAGCCGGCCCCTCGGGCCCTGAGTTAGCACCCCGGACCCACTACCGCCAAGGCTGCTGCCCCTCCCAGCCACGCTGCTGGCAGCCTGCCTCATGGCAGCGCCAAGACACATGGCGGCAGAGACCGCCCGAGTCATCGCCCCACCCCCTCACCCCGCCCTGAGCAGGCGCGGCTGTCATTATTAATGTTTACCAGACATGTTATTTACGAGCTGCGAAACTAGGTTGAGGAACAATAACAGCAGGATAACAGAACTACAGGCTACTGGTTTTGTCTGTGCCCGGCTGGAATTAAGTAGTTGCAAAAGCTAATTGGAGACAAAAAGGCCTGATGTGGAGTCAGCTTGTAAGGAGGCAGGGTGAGGCGGCGTCCTCGCTCACGTGTTGCGCGCTTGCCAGGCTGGCCCATCAAAGGCCAATACCTGCTTCTCACGTGACTTCTGAAAGCCACTGTCACTGGCTCACCATGCACAGACAGGTAGGGAGGTGACACCTGTCACTTCTCGGAGTTAACGCGCATCTTCTTCTTTCTTATGCTCCTTCATGATGGATGGGTCCAAGACACGGAAGGGAAACTAGAGGGTGGGTTTTGCACCCACAGCATCTATCAGCTGGGAGTGAGGTGCCCAGTCTCTCCACAAGCCCTGCAAAGATGCCCTGCTCTGGCCAGAGATCCCCTGGTGTTGATGTAGGCAGCAGCGCACCATCTCACTCCGGAAATTGTATCCATTTTGGATGTAGAGATTCCTGGCCAAGAACAGCTCTCAGAGTCTCCCCATGCCAGGCCCACTTCGCTCCTCTCCCAGCCACTGGGCATCTGTCATCTGGACGTCCACACGGGCTTCTGAGTGCTGGTTCTGTTTGCAACCCTGGGCACCGGCACGCAGAAAGTACATATTGATACCCAAAGAGTGAGCCAATACCCCTAAGTCATACCCAGTGCAGTCAACTAATGCCATCCGAGTTACGACAACTGATCAAAGGAATCTGTATTGAATGAGCAATCCTCAACTGGATCATTCGTAAATGTTCCAGGATTCTGTAGACATGCTGGTCAGGAAGGGTAGACGCTCTAGCTGGACTCCCCCAGGCAGAGAGAGATGGGGATTCCACTGTTAGGGGAGCCAGAGGTTCCCGGCCAGGACTTGTCGAGTGACCAAGGAAGGGTCCAGGCTGAGTGGAGGACCGGAGCAACCCACAGGTCATGTGACGACGAGCTTCTCCAAGCTGGCATTTTATTGTTGTCCATTAAAGCAGAAGGTGATGAAAGCACTTTTTAATTTAAAAAGGTATTAAATGGAGAAGGAAGTCGTGGTATCAGTTAATCTCAGGTCAGGTTTTTTTGGAACCTCCTAATAACTTCCTAGACATCAAGCATTACCAGAAGCCAGCCAGTTACTTAATTAGAGGCTTTATGAGTAAGTGCTTCTATAGAATCTCAAAGGAATGGCCACGATCCTCATATAATCTGGGGTTCAGATGTTCCACGTTGGAGCCTATATACCAGCCCTTTTATCTTAATGCACAAAGGTATCCCAAGGAGGATGCAACGTGGGCTGACATAGCTCGGGGAGTCAGCCTGCATCATGGGTGAGGCAACTGACCGAAGGCTGTGAACTGAGGTGCTGAACCCCGCCCTGCTGGCTGCTGACCACTGCAGGCCCGCTCTGCCAATACAGTGACCCATGGGGGTCCCCTCCCCAGATGTGTGTCCTCTGGCCATCACCCTGGAAGCTCCATGTGGTGGTGGCTCTGCTCCCAGCTCTGTGGTCTTTTCACAGGTGCCCCATGAACCTGCGGAGCCAGGCTGGCAGCACCAGGACCCCCAAGTCCAGCTCAGCCCCTCCACCTGCTGCCCAGTCACCTGCCAGATGCTCCTGGCTCTCCTGGACTTGGGCACAGGACCCCCACTAGGCTTAAACACTCTCTCTGCGGCTTAGGCTTCCTCACTGAACAGTCTTTCAGGACCAGTGGAAAAGTTAAGGGAGGAATGGAAACCAAGGTGGGGAGGAGAAAGGAGGCACGAAGGAGCAGATACTGAAACCTGCCCTGCCAAGCCTGCTGGGGACTCCGTGCTTGGAAGCCCCTTGTTACCCGCCTGATGCTTGAGGGGGTCCATTTGGGACTGAGCCAAACAAGGCCATGGGTCTGTGAGGTGCCCTTGGCACCAGGCCAGAGGGGCATCTGACACTCCCACAGGGGTGCTGCGTGTGCCCCTTGGCACTAGGAGGGTCACAAACCCCTTAGACAACTTGGCAGTGGCCCTGGACCCACTTCCCCAGAACACACAGGGTCCTAGGAAGACGACAGTACGTGAAGAACAAGACAAAAGTGACATGTGTGATGGGGGTGGTTGGGCAAGGACCCCAGGGAAAGCCAGGTCAGAGGCGTAGGTAAGCCACTTGGGGAGCACGCCTGGTGAGGAGGCATGGCCGGGGACCTTGATAAAGGGCCCAGAGAGTCTGCATGAAGATGATTCAACCACAGGTCTTCATCAGGTAGTGACCACCGACCTCTCCTGGGGGTGGCGAGAACAAAATGAGAAGCGTGAAGCTTTCGCATCCACTGTGAACGCATTGCTGCTATGTTCTCACCGAGCACCGAGGTGATGAAGGGGCTGCCATACCCGCTTCCTTCTGAACACACACCATGAGGCTATGACCACACACAGGTGTCGTCATTGGAGACCCGGCAAGAGGCCGGGTCTCTGCCTTCCAGAGACTTCCTGACAAGGTCAAGTTACCCATATCCACAGGTTTTAACACAATGCACAGTCACAACCTCTACATAGAGGTGGCTCAGGCTGGCCTCACCTCCCAGCGAGGGAGTCCTACCACCCCGCACGTGTCTCTTATCAGAACCTCTCTTATCAGAACCTCATCTAAGACTTTAATACTTGCAAGGCATCTCCATCTCTGCACCAATGGTATCACCCCTGCAGGTGAGGTCACACCTACATTGGGCTACATTGCATGCCCTAGGAACACCTGCTGGGGGGAGGGGGAGGAGGGGGGGAAGCCATAGCCGTGACTTTCAGGTCTACCCTGTAATGCAATTGACAGGAAGTTGGAAGAGAAATGACAGACTTGTTATTGACATGAACACACAGGATCTTGGCACATTTGACCTCAATATGTTTGATGGATACTTTATTTGAGCCAATGGGACTTTCTGGGATAAAGCACCATTATCCTAGTCAAGGGCTGATGAGTTAAGGCAAAATAACAACACGATATGCCCCAAATCCCCCAAACCCGTAGCTGCATTAACCCCCCCACCCCCCGCACTTAAAGCAACAGGTTTCATTGCTGATTCCAAGAGATAATGACCTACAGCTCTAAGTAACTTCTACATGCATTTTTTCCTATGAAACTTAAGGGAAAAAACCTCCCAATAAAAACGTGGCTTCCATCAGAGATAGCACTCATTTGTGAATGCAAAGAAATAGAGCAGAACAAGAGACAAGGCTAGACCCAAGCCCACATCTGACTGTAGACACAGGACCTGGGTAAGGGGTAGAGGGTGGTGGTGGTGGGGTAGACCAGAGGACGCATGATGGACTGTGGTGGGAGTGATGTGTAACACACTTTTGAAGAGTTGTGAGCCTAAAACTTTCGCAGTGATACAAAACCAGTGTTGCCTCAACTCAAAGTATTTTTTTTCTCTGCAGATACAAAGATATTTATTTCAATTCAACTTTCTAAGACAAAATTATCCAAGTTCCTTTCTTCTGCTGGTCTCCTTCGGTAGAAATATATACTATCAATAAGAGGGATCAGCATATGGTGCAAGGGTGGGTGGTACAACCGTCTCCAGGGTAATGAAAGCTGAGAGGGGAAAAGTTAAGTGCGAAAGCCAGCGGCATCCTGGTGGAGGCTCCTGTATGTATTTAACATTTAAGGCATCTGGTTAAGTACAAAACAGAGAGAGAGCAGCTCAAAAATCACCCTTACCACACACTCACAGGGCGATGGCGTTAAAACAGGCAGGGTGGAGGCTAAGGTCGTGCTCTTTTAAAGCAGAGATAATTGGAGGCAGTTTTAAGGATATGTAGGATTTAAGTCCCAAAGGTGCACGTATAATATTCTGAGTCTGCAGACTCTTGTCAAGTGATCTCATCTCACATTGCCCTGGTGACTCCACAGGCGCTTTCTGTTCCACTGGAGCGATGGCTGCAGGGGAGCGCACAACTGCCCTGGTTCAGAGTTGGCCAAAGACTTGGGGTGGAGACCCCGCCTGACCCCCATGCCACCAACCACCCCATGCAGAGATGGAGCTGCTCACGGCTCCACTTTCCCACCTGTAAGAGGAAGGACTTGGCCTGGAGGTGCTCATCAGATACTGGTTGAGCATCCGCTATCTGGACCAGGTGGGAAGAGAGGAGAAATCATAACAGACAGTAAAGGTCAATTATACCAGCGCTTCCCCGGCAGAGGAAGAGCAAGAACATCCAGACTACAGAAAGTGGAGAAGGGACTGGGGTAGTAGCGGGCAAGGGGCTGCATCACAGTCCCAGTCCTGCTGCCCTGGGGACAGAGGGCGCTGTACCAGCACAGCTGTGGACCCACAAGGCCCATGACCTGGGACGCCCAGCCTGAGCTGCAGTTCAGAGAAGCCAGCTGCACAGTGGACTCAAACCCCATGATTTCTTCAGCACACCAGTAATAAACCAGGAAGCAATGTCACTGGCGCCTTTCGGATGCTACCTAAGATGGACAACTTGAGTTGCCCAGAGGTTTACTATGCGGTCTTTCTGAATGGCATCAGGCCACGTTCTACCCAGAAGCAGCAAGGGAAATGAGTTGGGATCCCAAAACTGGGTCCACAAAAGCGGTGCGGAGGCTGAGGCTGTACCTTGCACACCTGCGTGCCCTTCGCTAATGGGTTAAGAGGCCAGAATGAAGAGAGGGAGGAACATGGGAACCTTCTAGAGAAACATAAGATGGTTGTGTACAGAAAGTCCAGGCCCTGCAAGTACTTTTTTCTTCATCTGTAAAGAAAAGAAAACTGAACAGTGACCTGACCCCAAACCATCAGAGGAAGAAAAGCAACATTAACTCAAGACTGTGCAGCAAGGAAAATGTCTCCTTCTGCCAGATAAAATAGGAAGTATCTGCAGCTGGCGCACCTCTGTGTCAGTCAGAGGGTCGGTCACTCGTCAAATGAGTTTCTCATCTTCAACAGAAACCCACTGTCCAATGAAGCCATCTCCTCTGATTCACAAAATACCCCCTCACAAGAAAAGTCAATCACTCCACTATTACTTAACATGACCAAAACGACGAGTTTCAAGACATTTCTTCATTAGAAGGAAACGTTGGGGAAGTGTGACTTTTCAGACACAGGAACAAACCAAGACTTAACATATTTGTAACTACAGAACTGGGGAGATTTTTTGAATGAGCTGCAAGGAGAAAAAGAATTTGCTTCCATCTGATCTTTAATTCCTAATGGTTTATGGGTGCTTAGAATGGATAGATCACTGAGCTTGTGGAAGCACACCTGAAACCCAATCTAAGGCACCCTGGGCACAGCTAGCTAACTGCCAAAGGGCAGCTCTCAATACTCGGGACAACCAGAGACCAAGAGTGATCTCAAGGCTTTATTCCCAGATGGGTGATCTCTTAAAGGACCTTCTACAAATCACCTGTCTCTTCAAATGGATTCAGGAATGTTAACTCAGTAATTATAGAGTTTGCTGGCAGGCAGAGAAATAGCTATAAAACACACCATGATCTCAGAGAAATCTACTTCAATTCTTTGCACACTACTGACCAGCACACACACAAAGTCACAAGATCCAGTGGCGCCATTTGCCAATCCTTCGCTTTGATTATCTAAGACAAAAGAGACTTTATAGGTAATAAGGGGGAACTAATGGCAGAATAAAGACAAATTACCTTTGTAGCTTAGGAGTCTACATCAATTCAGGCCTAAATGTCAGTATCTGCCAGTGGATGTTTAAAATCTTTATTGGTATTTAAGCGAATATAAATTCTAACATCAAAATTTGTCAGCTGCAAGAGAACACAGAGTTAAGCTACATAGAAACAAGCAGATGGTGGAAATTCATTTTCTTTCATCTTTGAAACCCAACAATGCGGGGTGTGGAAATATTTATCAAGTAGATAATCTGTTTTATCACTGGTTAGTAAGCCATTTTTGTAAATTGTCTTTCAGCTGAAAAAACAATATGCTCCTTACATCATATTGGAAAAGGAGTAACCTCAAGATTTCCAAGCAACACCACAATGTTTCACATCTGAACTCCCCTGAGGACCATTAGGAAGAGTTTCAAATGTCCTATTCTTGGCCTCCACTTGTGCCAAACCCTGGACAAGTCTGCACCGAGGTTCTCCCGCCACAGCTCTGCACGGGGCGCTAAATCGCCTGTCCGCCCCTCCCCTTCGCACACCATTACTCATGTTAGTTTGAGGCCTTTTCTAAATCAAATCGTGCTCACACTCCAGAGAGGAAGTGTGGACTCACTTGTAGTCATTTGGCATCTCTCTCCTAAGGCTAAGAAGCAGGCTAAGAAGCTACCTCAAATTCCCAGTGCGAACTGCACTCACTGTTCTATGCTGACCAATACCACGGCCCATGCTCTGCTTCAGCCCAGGAGTGCAAGGGGAGGCAAAGAGCATCCACCCACCCCAGCATGTGGTGGTCTTTTGTGGGCTGGCATCTGTAGGCTGTATCACAGAAAGGGAGTGTGATGGGGGAGGAGAACTGCTTTATCTGACAGACTGTATCCTCTCACCCAGTAGCTAGAAATAATAAAAGATGAAGGCAGATTAGAAATAAAACATGAGACGATAGGTTTTCAACCAGATTTAAGTTTTTTTTTTTAATTCAAATTGACCCAAAGCAAAACTTACATTACAAAGGAAGAACAAAATACATTATGATAGAACACACTAGGAGTTACATGAAAGCTAAATTTGTGGGCAACGGGCTTCATCCCAATCACATTCTGGGCTAATGAGCCATTCTGCAGGGAAGTTAGAATCTCCATTTTCATGTGGTCCACTCTGGTAACTAAACTCCACATTCTTGTCTCTCGGGGAGTGTGTCTGACACGTCACACTAGACCCCGCACGCTGTGTGCTCTTGCTACTGCCAGGATGCTGAGTTCCCCAGCAGAAATGCTGTTCCAACCACGACTGATGATGTATTAAAAAACAAAACAGTCAAATCTTCCAAATTAACAAGTGTGGATTATTCTGAAGTAAGTGGTTTAGAAATACGGGAATTAAATAACCTAAAAAAACACTCTTTCTCTGCTGTACATGTATAAACACAAATATTTACAACAAAAATCTCCTGTTTTCAAAAGATGAGGTTTGCAGTACCTGACTGATCATAATCTTTTGTGAGCTGGTTTCTTTGGTGTGTGTGCCAAATATATTTTTTTTCTAATGATTTAGTAATCGTCTTAAATAATAAACTTCAAAAGAAACATAGAAAGATCAGCGACAATTTGAGAGGATTCTGAGTATCTCAGGCAAGATTTTGAAAAAGGCCAATTAGTTGATTATCTGCTAATACTTGTTCTCTCTGCTTATCATGTGACCACAAAGGCCTCTCTGCCAAACCAAGTTCAATGCAGACCTACATTCCTCCCTAACGTCCCACACCAGTTACCGACTTGGACACATTTTAGTGAATTAAATATGATATGTGATTGGGATTATTAACAACAAAAATAAAACATTCTTTTAAGTTTCCAGATAAATCAAATCTCAAATAATAAATAATGGAATTATACACTTCTTCATTAAATAGAAATTTCAATTTCAGGAAGAGCTCTCATAATTGTTTCTGACGTCACAGCAGCAATACAGAACAAAAAAATTTACCTTAATTTGATCCTTTCACTTGGAATTCCCTGACTAAAATTCATCACTAACTTAGTTTGGAAACCTTTGAACAGCTGGGGAAAGAAAATCACCTGGAACTGAGTAAATTATGCACACCTATGAGGAAGTAAGCTCTGTGTGAACTTAACATTACATCACCGCTCGGAGTGCAGGACCCTCTGGGTGCTTCTGGAACCCCTTGGCCGCCTGAACCCCTGGGCAGCCTGAGCCCACTCAATTCACCCGGCCATGCCGAGTCCCGATGCCCCTAGTGCCTTACCCTGTTCAGGGTATTTGTGTAAAACATGAGAACACAGCTCGGCTCCTGTGTTCATGAGGAACTCGGCCTCTCAGAGAGACAACTCTTTAGAGTTGTCTGTTTCGAGGGAAAAGGACAGACTACCCACCCATTTCTACCCACCAGGCTGCCAACAGCTGGCAGGGTCACAAAACCGGCCATGTGCTCCCTGGCTGCCTGTACATGTTCTTTTTCCAAGCGGCCTGTTCTTCAGAAACCCGTGCGCTACCCGCACACTAGCAGATCTGATGATGGGAGGCGGTGGTGACTGCGTCCGAGAGAAACAACTCTGTGCTCGGGAACACGCTGCTGCTGGCTCCGAGACGAGGCAGTGCCGGAGCCAGCTCCTAATCCAGCCTGCGGACTCTCCAGGTGGAAGAGTTTCGTACTTAACCACTTAGAACTAGACATTCAGACAAGCGAAGTTGTTCAGCTTGTAAACTTCTGATAAGACATTTGTGACTCGTGTGTAAATATTTTGCAACTTCCCAAAGCACTAAGAACAATAACTGGGGTATTTGAAAGGGTACTTCTGAAATGAATGTGAAGACAAATCAGGCAGAGAGTACATTTCTAAGGGCACCTCATAGCTCCCTAACGCCTCTGCACCTTATTGCTGTTACTGGCACTGTATCAGATTGTGTTTACACTGCAAACCTACGTCCAATCCACCCAAGGAAGTAGTAGAACTGCCCCCAGAGCTTCCCTGTGCCTAACCTTAAACAGACAGGAAATGCTCCATTAGCATATTAGGAATTAACCAGAAATACAAATGTGCACCCATTAGAAATTTTGCCCTTTAGAAATTTTTTTAAATGAAAATTAAACAAACAAAACACCACAAAATCACCCCAAATTATTGAACCATTACAGCTGAATGGTTTAACAATATTTTGGGCTATTTTTAGGGAGTACTCTACCACCAGGATATGAAATTTTCTGCTTAAAGTGAAGTAAAAAAACAAACAAACAAACTGGAAATTGCAACTGACAAACTATGGTTGTGCAATTAAAACAGAAGTGGCGGTTCCTGTTCTCACAGGCAGGTCAAAGCTGGCTGTGGAATGATGAACATCAAGTGAAACCATGGAGAAAATACACCAGAAAGAGTATTGCACTGGAGGCACTGTTTTCAAAACAGAACACACTGGCTTGATAAAGTTATTTTCTTTCCCATTCATTTTTTTTTTTTTTTAAAAAACACCATTCAGCTAGAGACAGAAGTTGAGACCCAATGTCCCTGGGTAGTGTATTAGAGTTGTTAAAAAAAATAAGTTAAAAACAAGAGCACATCAACAGGAAAGCAGAGGTACTGGATTGATGTCATTCAAAAGCTACATCAATTAGGAAAAGAACAGTTTGAAACAGCCAATCTGTACTCATTAAAAATGAAGGCGGTGACAGTATTACTTTAAAATTTTCTTAGGGCATTTTCCAGTGGAACCCAGGACCCCCCTCCCCCCCACCCAGGTGAAACTGTGCCTCCACCCTTTATGTTCTGATGGTTTGTAGTATCGTGCACGCCGACGAAACCATAAATTTGGGAAGGGTAAATTCTCCACTCCAAACTTGCTTGTGTCATTTTGGAAAAACGATTTTTGTAAATGCGCTATTTGTATAGAAAGCTTGGACCTCTTAAACTTGGACCAAGAAACCAAATTAAGACCTTCAAGCATGTGGTGTGTGTGTTTATAGATATATAAAAACCCTCCCCTACAATGAAAACCAACCAACCAAACAGGAAAAAAAAGAACAACCTAAAGGTGTATACCTGCTTTCTGACTTCACAGCAAATCAGAAATTGCATAGGATATACTTTGTGCAAGGCAAAAAGCCTTTTTAAGTATCTGGAATATAACTCCTAATCTTGCTCACAGTTCTGCGTATATCAGATATCATCAAATTTGTGTTTTAAGTAGTCTTTCATGACCTTGGCAATTGGTAGTTCATCAAGTAGCTTTAGGTTTTGAAGGCCTATACACTGTCGAATTTTAATCCGGCACAGGTCCTGTAAGTTTCTGGGCTGTCCTAGAAGACAGAAGGAAGAACATGTCACTAATGATACAGCAAAATACATAAGGCGGGCTTTTCAGTTCTGGAAAGAATGATCTGTGTCACTGGGAAACGCCCTCAACAGACGTCAAAAGCAAAATAGAGAGACTAGCTACTAGGATGGGTCCTGGGCAATCTCATGTGAGGTTCCACTGGACACTTCACAATCTGTGGATGGTTGATTTTTTCACTTTCATTTCCAAGTAGGGACGCTACATATCGGAGAGAGACCTACGCCAGTTGTTCAGTGTCAGCTGGTCAAGTAAGGCTTTTTCGACTAGAACTAACTCCTGATTCTAAGCCTGGCATTACTGCCACTGCTACTCAGAAGGCTGGTCATCGTCGTGGGGAGGCCGTTACTGTGCCGGGTTGCCCTGTATGACCAGTCGCCATTCCTTTTGGGCCTCTGTTTCCTCATCCCCATCTGAAAAGTGAGGGCGCCGAGGAAAGGGTGAGATGCTGGTTGACATGAAGCAAAATCGCTGGGACGCTTCCCCCAAGCGTGTCCCCTCAGCTGCCCACCTGATCACAACTCTGGACATGGCAGAATGCTGACTGGAGGGATGAGGGCACAGGCCGGTAAGGGCAGAGAAGGCGGTGTTAAAAGCGGCCCAAACTATGGGCAATCTACACAGCTCTTCGGACCTCACACCCTGACTACGTGTCCAAAGAAAGCTCTGCTGTAACCCAACTTAAACAAAAGATGATAAAATCTAATTTCTTTCCTTTTTAGATACTTTGTTTTACCAAAACAATACAGATAGTCAGACACAAGCAGAAATTCTTAATCTTAATCCTCAGGAGTGTTCGGAGTCACATAAATTCTATTTTCATATTAAATGGTAATAATAAAAAAAGCTAACATCTGTTGAATGCATTCTTAGAAGCTCCTGACATATACTAACTCGTTGAATTCTTTTATGAGGGAAGTACTTTGATCATCAGCCCCATTTTACAGACTCCTTGCGTCTCTGGGAGATTAAGTAACACACTTAAAGTCAAGGAGAATGCCATACGTCAGAGTTTCTCAGACCTTTTCACACTTCTAAACACTACTGAGGATCTAAAAGAACTGTTTCTGTGGCATTTTATCTATCAGTAATTATCATACTACACACAGAAATTTTAGAAATACTTGTAAATTCACTTACAATAATAAAAAGAAAACCCATTGCATTTTAACATTATGAAATACAATTATATCTGTTTTAAACAGATGACAGAAGAATTTTCACTTAACACTTCCAGTATTCAATATGTTGCAACAAAATCCTATCACCTACTTACTGAAAAAATCCACTTTCATAAAAGGAGGAATGTGGAAAGACAAAGCGTTATTATCATGAAAATCATTTTCACCTCAGATAATAAGGTCATTATCAGACCCCTGGAAGGGTCTGAAGGAAAGGGGGTCCCAGATCATACTCAAAAACCCACAGTTCTACTCAGCACTTTATCCCTTGCTTGAACTGCACTTGTTACAGTCATTACTCAAAATTAAGTAATTCAAGAATAAGTAAAAAGGGCTCCCAGTAAAACAGACCTCTGCTCGGTGAGGTCTGCACGAACCATGCAACCCAAGAGTCACTTCATCAGTGGTCTTTTAACTGAACCATAACAGGAAGACTATTTTCCTAAAATATCTGTGTATGTGGGGTGTGCAAGTCACAGATCTGCACAAGGACCCATGTATGGCTGTCACACACACTCTGGTGTCTCTCAGCAAGGTGAAGTCTTCCTCTTTCAGCTCTGTTAAAAAAAACACCTCATGGCTGGTTGAGGGGTGGCGGGGTCAGGCACCCCACCCCTCTGATACTTCAGAACCCCTTTCTTCTACAACAATTAACAAAGTTGTGATTTTCATTCACTTGGTGACTAGAGATGAATATCTTCCTCCCAACAGCATGTGTTTCACAGGGCAGGACCACTACACTGGTTTCACTTGCTAATATAAACTCAACGGCTGATACAACATTCAGCAACTACTAGTGAAATGGGCATTTCATAAGCCTTGTCCTGAAAGTATAGAATAGTCTATTCAATGCAAAACACACCCATTGTCAACAGTAAATCATTTTTTAACCTGTTTTGAATTATTTTTCATCACCATTCACAGGTTACCATTAAGAGAATAGATTATCATTGTCATTTTTCAATAAATCTTTACAGTATTTGATCTGTAAATGCAAACCAGAATATGAATTAGATTTGCATCTTCTTTAAGTAAAGAATCTGATTTTTCAAATAGATGACAGATTCTTTTCAAGTATAGTATTAGTGAAAAAAAAAAACAAAAAAACAAACAACCACAATGTATTGGCAAAAAAAGGACAAGGATGAAGCTGACAAGTATATACGCATATTTAAGTGAAAACCTATCCAATAATGCAGAATGTAAATTACTGGAATTTGCTTAGTGATGGTAATAAAGAAGAGATGGAGACCAACGGTTACAGAGTGGAGAATCTTCTAGTCTCTCTCCTTTGGTGGCAGACAACATTCTCCATAAACAGCTACAGTATCTCCTGTGCCGCATGCTCTGCTTTACATGGTGGCTGATATCCCATCACTGAGAGGTGGCCTCTACCCTTTCTCTCCTTGACTATGATGGAAGTGATACTAAGAGACTCTACAAGAAAATAATAAAGAGTGACACAAGTTTCCACCTGGCTCTTAGGACCTTCACTCCCGGAATAAAGCTACCCCAGCCCACAAGGAAGTTCATGAAGTTTATAATAAAAAGGAACAGAGATCACAGCCCAACAATCTGAGCTGAGGCAGCCACCTTGAGAGTGGAGCAGAACCAGCCAAGTGGCTCTGGGGATGACACTGCATGGGGCAGAGGATTAAATAAAAGACTATTGTCATTTTAAGCCACTACATTTCGCAGCATTCAGTAACCAAGGGAGATTCTGGGGCTTGGAAGCAGGATGTGGACATGAAAAATATTCTAAAGTATGTGGCTTTGTCACAGGAACCAGGCAGCGAGAATGGGCTTGAGGAGGCTGTTGGAGAGGGCTTAAAGGAGAGCTCTGAAAATGTTACTGAAGCTACAGGACACAGGAGCCTTGATGGTTTGGCAACGAGCAAATGTCAATGATGTATTAAGAAGGTCTTCCAGGTAGAATACTAGAATAATCTCTCTGGATCTCCTCATTCTCTGACAAAATGCAAGAGAGTAAAGATGAGTTAGCAACTTTAGTTTAAGAAACACAGCTACAGAAACACGACTGTCCTCAGAAGATGCCTCTGCAGGCAAGTGATTTAGGAAAAATACATTTTCTATGCTTAAATGTCAGAAAGTTTAACTCAGTTTGCTACTGATTTTCCTTCTCTTTGGACAGTGTGTGGTACTGTTTAATATTCTGGGAGAATCTTATCTTTCAAACATTTCTTGACCATTTATAATTGCCACCTGCAGAATGCCTTTTAATAGAAGAAGTTTATCTTGATGGGGTTATCAGCATCAATTCTGGAGCGAGACTGACTGGGTTTGACCTTTGGCCTCATCAAGGACAATCTGTGTGACTGTGACCAGCTACTCAGCCTGCCTCAGTTTACTCATCTAAGAACTAAGAACAAACCTACATCGTTGGCTTTACAAGTACAGAGCTCACTTTGGTCAAGGGCTTAGAATAGTACTGGCACACAGGTAGAACTAGATATGCATTTGGTACATACATGCTAATTTTTAAATACTTGTAAGGATAACATTTGCTTTTCCTTTCCAGAGAAGTAGAGAGCTGCTTTTTGGAAGTCTTCTTCCTGGTGTTAAAATAGTAAGAAAACTAGTGGAGAGCTTAACAGTAAACGAGCAACTGTAGTCCATTACTGGGAAACAGCCCTGGGCAAACTGGTAGGAATCAGTCTAGAACTTACTGTATGACACGAGAACTTTAACCGCATAAAAAGATGTGCAGTGGTACATGTGGGATACCATCACCCCGCTGTTCCACAACACACAGACACTTGCTCATCGTACAGGAGAGCGGCAGCCTGAGTGAAAAACAGGCTAAATAATAAAGAACAAGGACCACTCACTCACTGCAATAATTGTGAGACTACCTTCTCAGAAATACCACTTTAGAGCTACATTAGACTGGTGGGAAAAAAAGTACTTCTTTCCTTGACATCACCCAAAGTGTTTACTGAGCACAAATGATGCACTAAAAAATGCACTCTCCCAGACTTTAAAGGGGCAAGGGAAGAAGAAGAGTTTGTGGCAGAGAAAAAGAGGCTACAGAAAGAGAACAAAGGGAAGGAAAGTAAAAACCCAGCACAGGCATACACAATGTTTACCAGGCATCTTAGAAGATTAATTCCTACCCTGCTAAGTAGCAACTACCTTGTCCATGGAATTATAACAGGGGAGACCTGGGAGAACATCTCACAAAAAGCATAATTTGAAGAATTATAAACTCTTTGGGGGATGCAGGTCTTCACACTAACTAACTACACTGGAATTACATAATAGTTCAAAGGATTATTAGTCTTTCCATTTGGTAAAGAAGCCATCATTAGTAATAATTGGGCTAGTATAAAATAGGAAATCAGCTTTTGAAGGATCTGATCTAGTATAAATTACAAAACCAGGGCTAGCAGCATAATTTAGAAAATTGAATCTCTTAAACTACCCTCTTAGACTTTGCGGTAACAGCATTTATGATAGGCTAAAATTATTTACTTGGGTAAAATAAAATATAAAAGTAGAAAGACAAGACCAAAGTAGACAAAGACAGAAAAAAAAAAAAAAAAAGGAAAAGATTTTCTTTGGAAAAGAGGGTAGAGGCTGAAAACAAGGGAAGGGAGTGCAGGAACAAACAATGATTTCATTTCCCTGGATTCCCTGGAAGCTGCCTTGTTCCTCGAGCACCTCCCAACCTCTGCCCAACATGCCTTTTTATCTCCGTTTCCCATTTAACACCCACAGGAACTTGACAAGAAATGCGTCCAAAAATTTTTACCTTAGAGGACAAAGGCAGCTGGTCTAAAAATAAAAGTCACAGTATTATAACATGAAAGGCTGCTTTGCATTAACTCAGAATCCAAACATATAGAGCATCAGCCTTGATGTCAGCTGTCTTTAGGTTACACCTGTCTTCTATAGGCAAATAAGTTTTGATCAATATTTTCCAACTCCACCAAGTCAAACAAACCCATATAGTACTTCCTGACAAATTGACAAAACATCTACATTCAAAATAGGAACTAAAACCAACAGGACGAAAAAAGTACAGAATAAGGCAATACTTTCTCAAGGAACCTTAAAATGTTATGTAATACTGCGTTTGCTCATTTATTTCTAAAAGTGATTTTACATATTGGGATTGGATAATACTACAATGAAGGTGTCAGGCAAAATCCCCAGTTATTTAGAGATAAGGCGATAATAAAAAATAACTAGTTAAAACGTGTATACAAGCTCTTTCTCCAAAGAGTCGCGCCAGATAATACTGTTTTGCTAAGTCACCCTACAAAAAAAGAAAAACATCAAAGAAACTGATTTCTGAAGAACCTGAAAGGCACAAAGGAGCACTTGATGGGGAGGCACTGCTTTCTGTGGTCACGTGCTCCCCCACTGATCACTGTACAGGATTTAGCTGAGAAAGTCACAGCCTAAATTTCACTTTCTTGAAAACAAAACAAAGCTGAAAAGCAAAGGTGTCACAATTTGTATCCGTATTTTTAAAATTTGGAACTTTGGAGCATTTGCCTTCCACAGCTCAAACAGAAAGAGAGTTCAGGAGACTGCTTTCTTTATAAAAACTATCTTGAAGTACCTGTGATTGCTGTTCTAGAAAGTCATAGGCTTAAAAGTATCTGACAGCCTCCTGCAAAACAGCTGACCCAACTCAATTCCCATCTCCTAATCTTTTTCTCTTAGAAACATGAGCCACTTAACTCCCTAAAACATACAAATCAAATAGAAGCCCATTTCAATCAAATAGAAGCCTGTTTCTGACACCTCTGAAGCACACTGAGTGCACCCTTCAAAGTCTCTGAACAGTGCAGGCAAACACAGATGACTCCCCCAAGTAGGAAACACCAGCCCAGAAGAGCAAATTCTCCACTGAGAACAGCTGACACCAGCAGGAGTCATGCATGGAGCAGAAGGCTGTGCCAGTGGGGAGTGAGGGTAAAGGGTTAATTCCTGTAAGGACTTCTCTGCTCCACTGACAGACACAGTGAATCTCTAAAGCTGGGCTCTGGGACCCAGGGTACTAGTCTTCCAGCCTGATTTAAATAATGCAGCTGCTTCACCCCTGAAGCACCTGGTAGGGCTGCAATTTTATAGGTACATTTCAGGAATCACTATGCTTTACTGATCTGATGGAATGAAGACACCAGAAAAGGAAGAACAGTTAGTTATTTCAAACATTTCACTTTATCTACAGACTGTAAATAAATGCAAAAGGACAACAGTAGCAATAGCAGCATCAAGTTCCAGAACTAAATGGTAAGAGGGCAATTTTGAAACTCTGAATGTAGATACAGAGCATCACAGGTCTCAGCTCCGTAGTTCTAGGACCGCTCTGCTCTCTTAGCAGCAGAGGCCCTCGAAACAGTGTGCTGTTTTCTTTTTTTCAAATATGGGCCATACCTCTCTCTATTACATTCAGAAACTCAACTTGGAAAAACGTGTGTGTGTGTGTGTGTATGTAAACGAGTTGGCCAGGCTTTTTGTGCTGCTAGCCTCTGTGGCCATCACCTGTTGCCCTGACCGTGCTGATGCAAAAGGCTCAGGGCACGCGCACCCATAACTGTGGACAGCTGGGCCCAGAGAGGATGGCTTGTGCATGCGTACGTGTGCTCATCTGAGCCTGGAGGCAGGGGTAAAGGCGGCACTGCTACTACAGAAGGAAGGGAGAAAGGGAGAGTGAAGGGAAGGGAGGAAGGAAGAGAGGGGAGAGAGCCCAGAAAAGGAGCTTGAAGAAGACTGGAGCTTTTGAGCTTCCCTGCCCGCCTGTGCAACAGTGTGTAAAAATGGTAGTTATCACCTGAACTAAGTTCTTATGGGGGAAAAAAGCTGCCTGTGGGGGGTAGGGGACACACAAAAGATTTTGTGGAGAGGGGCACTGTTTCACACCTGCAGATCTCTCTCCAGGTCTGGCTTCCCTGGGAGAGAGCTGGGTTCAGGGAGTTTCCATCTACTGGAAATGCTGCCTTGACTGAAGTGGCTGAGAGATACAGCTTCCCTCACACACACCCTTGGCAAAGGAAGGGATATTCTAGTATCCTTTGGAGGTAATTGTGGCTCCTCCTTGAAACGCCACCAGAACTTGACAAGTGGTGTTTTTGAAGATGAGCTGCAACAAGGAATCTGAAGCCAAGTCAATGAACTGCCGGTACTCTGCACATTGAGGCCCAACGACCCAGCTTGCCCTTTGAGGGGTCTCATACGCACGCAGGGCATTGCAAGTGATGCGCTGTCCTCTGGGAACCATGGGCTCCCTGGGCACAGCTGTCCCGGTCAACCCATTTCATCCCGTGCTATCAACAAATCTCCTCGGTTCACATTGCCACTGATTTCAAAAGTCTTTAGTATTGGGAAAGAGTAGATATCACGGCAGCAATTACAACCTTTTCCAAATTTTAATTTTCACTTGAAAGCTCGAATTTTATGAGTCACCATAATTACTATCAGTTGTTTTCCATAAGGTGATAAGTGACTTGTATTCATTTTTAAGAAATGACCCACACCACGTACCTAAGACTACACAGGGCTGGCAGTCTGGCTGTCGTGCCACCTTTCAGGTGATATGGTACCATGAGGAACGTTATTAGCTCAGTGCAAACAAATCACAGCAGCGCTTCCTCTGACGTGAGCCACGGTGCCTGGGTGCCAGGCGCGAACACTTCCAGCTTCCACGCCACAGAACATTACAAGGGACAAGACTTAATGAAATTAACTTTGCTACTTCGTCATCCAGACACTCCCTAGTGACGCTGGGCCGGCTGGGGTCTAACAGGGAAGAACACCAGGCTGCCGGGACTTTCTGGGGCCTGCTGGCCTGACGAAAGGGGGGCCGGCAGTGGCACGCACCAGGGCTTATGCCAACAGAGCAATGGAAGAGGCAAGGAACAGCTTAGCATCACTGTGAAATTAGTTTTGAATTCACTGGCCCCTAAATCAATCTGGAGGACCCCCAGGAGTCCACATTTCGGAAACCACTGTTCTTTACAAATCCAAAAAAAATAAAATAAAATCACAAACAGCAGGAAATCATCTTCCTTAAAAAGCAGTTACTGGCAAGAATTCTAAACAGGGAGACACCCCAGGGACTATGACCCAATCCCCCATTTTTCAGAGGAGGAAACTGAGATGGGGGGAGGGCCAGGGGGCGTGGCCAAGTTCACTGGGTCAGTCAGACACTGGGCCAGAGCCCATGGGCTCTCTCCCTCCTGACTCTGATTCTGCCGATTTAATAGCACCTCCCACCCAGGCAGAGTGCAGGAGCCCTGAGGATGACACCCAGGAGCCATGTGCTCTTCACCCCAGTGGGCAAAACTCTGCCCAGCACAAGGGACAATGGAGAGGACTTTGTGTCACATTTTAAGTGAAAGCGATAAAACTGAAGAACAGACTTTGGGCTTTAGTGCCAACACGCACAGAGCTTGGGAGCCACGGCTCTGGTCTTTACAAGGAAAAGCTAAAGAAACACAGGAGCAATGCCTTATCTTAAAGTCGTCCCTAAACTGAAGTCTCAGGCAAACCTCCATTCCCAAATCTGGAGGTGAGGAAATCCAGAGTCACAACTGCTCTCTGTGTGCCCTGAGCAGAAGCCTTGGAGCCAGAAGCTGGAAGGACAGACACTTAAGTAGCAATTCTGACAAAGCCAGAAGTCCAGTGTGGACCAGCGTGAGCGACTGTGACTGCCTCAGCCGTAGGAAGCCCCTTCATGTTCTGGTTTAGGTCTAGGGACCCCACTAGGTTCTCACTTGAATGGTCAATGGCCTGGGGAGGGGTGTGTGAGAGTACAACTGTTGTGATTTCCAGTCAAAAGCTTCTCCACAACAAAGGCCTGTTTTCTATGGAAAAAGATTACCAGATTCATCCACTTGGGGAAAGGACCTCTCTGACACCAGTTCCCACAGGCTTCCAAGCTCACCTAGGAGTCTCAGTGAGAGCTGAGGGAGCTGCAAGATGCAGCAGCTCTCTGTGGAGAGGTACTTAGGGAAGCCCAGAGTTAAGAGAGGAGATGAAATCAAAGAACGTGGAGTGTGAAGCCTCTGGTACCTACATTTATAGCTACAGCAAACGTGACACACAGCCCCAGCCACGTTAACCTAAGAACCTGACATTAAAGGCCTATTTACCTCAGTTTCTATTACCCAATACATCATGCCTGGCTTCCATAAAAATCACAAGACATGCTAAAAGGCAAGAAAAAACACGGAAAAGAAAAGCAAGCATCTGACTAGACAGCTATGACACAGATGTTGGAATTATCAGATGAGCAATTTAAAGTCACTATGATTGCTATGTTAAAACCAATGAAAATATTAGACAGGAATCATAAAATCTTACCTATTTAATGCCTGAGTGAAACAGAGCTCCACAGAGGTCATTTCCACACTGAGGAAGCACAGACGTAGCTGTCCCCGGCAGTGGGGAGGTGGGGACATATGACAAGCTGACCTCTCCAGTGGCCCTGGGCCTTGCTGCCTGTACAAATCTTCGATCCCCCTTTGCCTTTTGAACATTCTCCTCCTCTACGTGAAGGACAGAGGCTTAGAGTGAGGGCGTTTCCAGGCCAGCAGCACAACATGCACCTTCCTCTGCAGAAAATCTAGTCAATCAAACCAGGGCGCCCCCTCCTTCCTCGGGGCACTCTCCAGCAGGCAGTCAGCTCATGGCCTGTTGCTTCAGCTCTGTGACTTGACTATGTAAAACTTCCCTTCAATTTCACTACCCTTTGTACAAGGAACTGCAGACACCAGCTTGTTCCGTCCTCTCACCCCTTCGCAGCAGAGATGGCTAAGAGATTTCCTCTCTTTACCATGGCCATAATTCATGCTCAAGTATTCAGAAGTGATCTCTCCCCCAAACTGCAAATTCTGCACTATTTGGAACAAAAGCCCAGGCATGCAGATGATTAAAATCCCACCTTTCTCCCTAACACATGCTCTTGCTAGTCACTGCTCAAAGTTTGGCCTTTTCAAGAAATTCCCTTTCTTTCTTAAAAGACTTCCTATTCTGAATAATACCTTTGTCCATACATTGGGCCAGGGAGTTTACACTGTGGGACAGTGAGACGATAAGGGGAATGGGGGAAATCTCTAGAATATAATCCGACTCCTTCAGGTGAGTTCTGTTATCTCAGTGCATCCTCAGTAATCTTTACTTTTCAAAGTCTTTCTCAGAGTTTTAATATTGCATCTCTTAACATCTTTCTGTGCGGAATGGCTTCATGAAGCAGTAGCTCCACGACGTTACTTTTCTTTCTTGAGTTGGGCCAGAGTTCCCACACCCTTGTCCATCACCTCCAGCTGAGAGAATCTAGTCCATTCCTCATGTCAGAGCTTCTAGGATCCTCTCTGCTCCAAAATGGGGTTTGTGCCAACACTACATGCAGATTATTCTACTTTAGTAATTCGCTGTGTGTACTCTGCATGACCCTGAGGATAAGTGCCTGCATCATAACCAATCCTTGTGGCCAACGGCACACAGGCTTACCCATCTGCATAGGTTCTTTACTGGTCTAGCAGTTACACAGACACAGCAGGCAGGGCAGGCCAGGACTGAGGAGCAAGTGAGTCTCCAGACCCCCAGAAATCTTCACACACTTTCTCTGGGCTCTCTCTGGTGCGTGCGCATGTTCTCTGCAACCCTTTAGCCCCACTCTCAGGCCCAGGTGTGAACACTTACACAGGCACGCACCCATTGGGAAGATGTAGTACTATAGGTGCTGGATATACAAGCTGATGAAGGAAAAAGCCTGAACAAAATCCATTCACCCTACAGACCCTCCTTAAATTCTGCACCCTAGGTACCTCACCTCACTGAGTTTGGTCTGGGTGTCTCCCAACTGGAGCTGGAGTCGCCTGTGACTTTCATCCATGAGCTCCACCAGTCACAGGTCTACTGTCTGCCTGCTCTATCTGTCCTGCCACTCCCTTGCTGCTCTGCTCTGTCATCTCTTTATTTGTTCCACTCTCTGTTTTCTTTCAAAGAAAAGAACTAAAAGGCCAAAAAATGATTTCTTATAAACACAACCAGTGAAGCAGACTCTATCTTCCCTCTACAAGATGATCCTCATTACTCACGTTTCATCCACACCTCTTCTTATCTGACTTATTATTCCTGGGTGCAAAGAAGTTGCTCCTTTAGACAGCCAGCTTTCTGGAGACCACACAGGTTCCAGCCATTCTAGAAAGCTGTCTGGCTGCAGATGCTGCTTTATGCTAAGCCATACTAAGAAAAGCTGTTCTTAGGCCACATGTACCAGAGATTTTTGGGCAAGGCCTCTAAAAACCCACAGTTGCTTCGAAATTCCAGAATTATGATATACTTGAGCTCTTCCAAGCTAAATACTCAAATGGCGCAGCAAAGAGTAAAACAGCCCCAAACCAAGCCCACCCAGCAGCACTTCTGCTGTCCCTGTGGCTGAGGATGCAGTTCTCAGGTGAGGCACCGGCAGGCAGCTCAGTGCCAGAGGCAGAAGGAACTCGCAGATTTGACTCAACGCGCCTGGCCTCCGTTGCCCCCAAACTACACGACCTTCTTTCACTCAGGGTTCCAAGGGCACCCAGCAAAGACCTCAGAAGTACAGTGGGGGCCTTCCAGCATGCCATCAATTACCAGGAGAAGGAACTGCTAAATAATGCACAGGTGAAGTAGAAACATCACAGCAGGAAGAGCACCCCAAGGGGCAGGAAGCAATGAAGGGGGAGCAGCACGGAAGACAAAGGGGGGCTGCAATCCTCGACAGACAGAGAGATGACCACCCTTCACCTGCGAAAAGCCTCATCTGCTCAGCCACCTGCCTTTCCGGATACAGCCAACCAGTCACCCCACACCAGCCTTCGACCTTCTGGGTGTAGAAAAGAATTTGAGCGTGTAGAGTCCATTCCTGTTCACTGTACTGTCTGCCCCTAACTGCAAAGCTCAGCATTCATCTTCATGTAACTGGCACTACTGCTCTCCAGCAGCACTTGGTACTAGGGTCCAGTAGGTTCACGGCTGGGACCCCTGCTTCCTGGATGTGGTCTCCAGGCGCAGACTATGCGGTCCACAGAGCTGCAAACAGACGGGTGGGAGGAGAACCTAAGATTCACTTTGCTGGCGGCAAGCTGGTCATAGCTGCTCATCTACCACATTTGATGATTTTATTTTACATTGAAAAATACTCAGGCACAGCTGCATGGTAAATGTCAATGCAAGCCTCAAATCAAGTCTGTAGGAGAGACACAGTTGTCCTGATATTAGGAGGAGGACGCTGAGGCACAGAGCAGACAGGTAACCTGCCCAAGGCCACAGCTCATTACTGGCACAGCGATGTACCAGGCTGCAATGACTGAGCTCTCGTCTATTCCATCAACCACTGAGCAAAACATATAACAGAAAGGGCTGAGGCACCTATGCCTCTACCATGCCTTCCCGAAGACAACTACGTTAATTAAGCCAAGTCTCTGGAAATTTAAGTAACAACAGCAACAAGTAGATACTCAAAATTTATAAGTCATACACTTTAGCAAATAACAGCCCAGTAACAGCATCCTAACCTCAAGTTCCAGGACTCTCACCCTTCACAACCACAACATGCTGAGCGGTCTATAAGCGTGGGCCACTAGGAAACATGCTGACAGAGCAGCATCTGAATCTCATTGCTATCTTTTCCTAAAACACAGCCCAGTTCCGAAGACCGTGGGTAAGCTGGTGAGAACCAGTATGTACTCTCTCTCTACCCTCCAGTCTTTGGGTACGTCTGTGTGCCTCAAAAACTTTCTGCAAGGGACCACCTACTCTCAAAGACAGTCCACACCTCTCCCATGGCAGGCAGATAGATCTCTGCTAAACGGCACATGGGAGCCACTGGGCACTTGTGGCCATTTAAATTTAAATACAGTTAAATGAAATCTCAAATCCATTCTCTGGCGGTATTAGCCACACAAGTGCTCACCAGCCACCTGGGACTAGTGGCTACCATACTGAATGTCACAGAAAGAGACCATTTCCCTCATCACAGAAAGTTCTATTGGGCAGCACAAATTAGACGCCAAGTGTAATTTCTTTTTACGCTTTAAACTGACTCTATTTAATGGTAATAATTTCCTCATTTCCTCCTTACGAACACACAAAGTTCAAGTTACATTTCCTTTCTTCATGAAACTTTACTCGCAACTTTAGTTCCAAGGGGTAGGGTGAATTATGTATGAAACAGTGCAGTAGATTCCTTACCCAACCGGTACCTGGTATGTATTTCTTCTTCCATAATGAGTGACAGTTAAAAATCAGATGCAGAAAGGAAAATCACTAAGGAGCAGGGCAGACAGCAAAATCAAGGGTTCTGTTTATAGACTTTCACTTCGGATTAGATTGTAGACGCTTGAAAATATGTATATACTCAACCGGTGAGGGAAGGATGCCGGCAACTGACGGCTGTACACACACAGATGAGCAGCCCTGTCAGAAAAACAGTGAGAACGAGGCGGCTCAGGTGCTTCCAAGGAAGGTCCACATGAACATACAGCAGATACCAGGAAAGCCAGGTGGCTGGGGGGCGCTGGCACCCAAGTTTCCACAAGCTTCTCTGACAGTGTTCTTACCAGTGTCCCCTACTTGCTTAACTAGGATGCCAAGTATTCATCATTGCTGTTCCCTGCCATGTGGGTTCACATGGTAGTGAAGCACAAAGGTCATGATAGAACACAAAACAATGACTCGCAGATGCCAGGATTTTCCAATAGCAATGGATCTAAAATCCAAAATTCTCATACTTCCTGGATTTGAAGTCCATGAAGTCCTGGAAAGATCTTTCCACTTAACGTCACTTAGCATCTATCTTACTGTTCCTACTGGCCTCAGAACAGCCTGTTCTGACAGATTTTTAATTGATTTTAAAAATGTGACGCTTTTTTCAGATGGTAACCATTACTGTGTGTGCTTTACTTACAATATATTAAGCATGTTTCTCAATACTGAAAAAAAAATTCAAAACCCTACTTGGTCCTTTTCTCCATTTTTCCTCTCCATTTTTATGACACAATTGAAACTTTATGAAATCCTGTGACAGGACTTTCTTTTTTTTACCTCAAGTGAACAAGCTACTACTTACCGAGCAGGGCTAAAATGAATCATTATTGTTTAGTCATTTTACATTGTAAAACACCTTCAGCTCCTTAGAAGAGGCACATATTTTAAAAAGCAGTAAGAGTAATAATTATATTACATACTTGTGACTTCTTGTAAGAAATCCAAACACGGTCGACTACTTCCAGAAATACTTATTGAAACAGCCAATGGTGTCTGTCCCTCATAGTTCCTTGTGTTCGTGTCCGCTCCGTAATTATATAACATCCGTGCACAGAGCACATCATCCCTAAGGGCAGACAAATGCAGAGGAGTCTGTCCATCTTCTAAGCGACCCAAGTTTGTGTCTGCCCCTCTCTGAAGGAACATTCGGCAATAGGAGTGATTGCTTTTGATCACAGCATAGCGCAACAGGAAACCATTCTGAATGTCAATGTTGGCATTGTGGTCCAGGAGGATTTTCACACAGCTTGACCTCTCACGGATAATGGCTAGCTGGAGGGGTGTTGTACCTTTATCGCTGAGCGGGTCGACCTCGGCCTTGAACTCCAGGAGGAGTCGAACGAAGGAGTCCCTACCGTAGTGAGCAGCCACATGGAGGGGAGTCCAGCCATCGTTGCTCTTGGCATTGATAATGTCGCTCCTGTACTCAGATTCTAACATCAAGCGTGCAATGCGGGCCCGGCCGTGCATGGCTGCGTAGTGGAGGGCAGTGAAGCCGCCGATTAAGTCTTTCACGGTGGGATCAGCTGGAGTGAAAGTCAAGATGAAAACATTAGCAGACTCTACGACAGAATAAACTTGACCATGGCACAGTATACTCTAGACCACTCTCATACACAGTGTAAAAATGATTCAGGGTTCTGACAAACATCAAGGACCTCTTTGCTCCATTTAATTGAAGAACAACTTTTATGGAAAAAAGGTTTAGTAGAAAGTTATCAAGCCTGGGTTCACAGAATGAGGATGACTTGCAAGGCACTGAAAAGATAAAACAAAAGAACCTTTCAAATCACCATATCCCTCTCTTTGCTAACTTAACTGCTTTGGCCACTCCACTCCCCCATCTCTGTATTGTTTCATATTTCTCCTCTGTTTTGAACTTTTTATTTTCTCTTGTGTTGCTTCTTGGTCTTAAAGAGAAGCATGTGTGGCAACATCTGCTGCTCTGTATTACAGATGCGTTGTGGTCTGGCAGGCTGTGTTGTTTTAGGGTGTACTGAGTACCAAAAAAGAAAAAAAAAAAAAGGTTTTTTTGTGGTCTGCAAAACTTCCAAAGCATGTAAGATATATGTTAAGTGATATTGATAAATCATGTTTTCAAGAGATAAAAGTCTATCTTGAATTCCTAGTCTTATAGGGACTCTGGAGTTTATAAGAACCAAGCAGCACATTATGTGAAAAACCAAGAAAAACCTCAGCACTGGCTGAATTTTATTTTTAAAAACAATTCCACAACCATTTCCTACATTGACTGATTTCTGGAATAAAATAAAGTATGAAATCCATTTGCTATGTGACAGACCTTGTCACTCAGATATTTCTGGAAGTCAAGGTCAGTTTTATGTAGCCCTCTCTCTTCCCACTGATGCATGGTCAGATAGGAACAGGAGCTGCTATCCTATAGTATGTGGGTTACAACCTCAAAGTTAGCAATTTCATGTAGCAATAAAATGGTCAGATCTAACTAGCCAGGATCAGACCACTCAGACCACTTTCCTTTTTTTTAAAACAAAAGTCACCCTTAAATTTTGGCTTATTTATTAAAGAAAAATTTCATGGGTGTTTTCTTGACAAACAAATCAGCCCCTAAATTATGTGATCAATGATTCGTATTCTGTTTAGTAAAATACCGTTTTGTTTTAAAACATATTGAGACAGTTGATCTCTTAGACTCATTAAGTAGAAAACTGGGTAAAATACCAGTAACACTGTGCAGAGAATGAAAACGTCAATTCAGCAGTGGTTCCAGCAGGATCTATACAAAGTTAGTGTTCCTAAGTAATTTGTCAGCTCAATCCCCCCCCCATTCATATAAATAAACAGTACATAAATTTACTATTACTTTTATCCATTTAAAGAAAATAAGAATATCCTATCAACCTTGGTCTTAACAAAAAGGAAAGTGGACAGTACCTATTTACTACGTGACTTTAAAAAATGAAGGCAAGACCATTTTAACAAAGCATTTTGCTGCCATCTGCTGGCAGTATTTCCATTTAACAGACGTTGCTCAAATCATTCCAATTGGTTGGGGATAACTCAGTCTTAAGTGAAAACAGGCATGAAAATAAAAGGTCCCCTTTTATAGTGTATCTCGCCAAGATGGCCAATTCTAATCTATAACTGGCCAAATGCCTTTAGATTCTGTTTCTTGATCTGGTATTGAATTTTAAAAATACCTTCTTTTCTTTCCTCCCACCTTACATTCACCAGAGGTGCCTTTTAAAGGTGTCAGTGAATATTCTTATGTGTATTCTGTACTCACTTTATTTGACAGTAAAATTGTATTACATGAAATTGTATTTCCATATTTGTTTTAACATGTTACATCCTTTTGAGGCTCTATTTAAATTTTGGCACAAAAGGGAGCTAGGAAAAACAAAGATTAACAAACACAGCAATGAACTGCTTAATCTCAGTAAAAATCACCAGAATACACTAACTGAGCACATACTGGAGAAACAGCACAAAATGAAGAACTGTAGGTAACACCGCATTACATTTGTATATTTCTGTCCTGAGGAATAAATAGAAAATCTAAGACAAATGAAGATGGAAACAAAACATCCAATGCAATAAGATAAGAAAACTACTTCCACCTGTAGCAGCAACAGAACCTACAAAACACCTAGACATAAATTCAGTAAGAAACGTAAGGCACACGTAAAGAAAATTCATTTCTTCCACTTAAGTCAAGTTGCTTCATTTATGTCCGCTCAAATGTCCCTTCACTGAACAAAATTTTCCTTAATATTTCATCTAAAATTTGCAACCCCACCAATCTCATTTCATTATTCCCTTAGCAAGTGTCTTAATTTCTTCAAGTGGAACCTATTTTAAAATAAATTCTATCAAAAACCCAAGAAACCCATTCAAATCTGTTGAAAATTTCTGAAAGCTTTTACGTAGCAAAGGAACATTCCCTATGGATATGGTTTCTGTTTTTCAACAGCTGTTTTGGTATAAAAATTCACCCATTTGGAGTGTACAGTAAGGTGAATTTATTAAACTGTACACAGTCACATATCCAACTCCACAACTGAAATACTTCCATCATCTTAAAAATGTCCTCCTTACCTCTTCACAATAAATTTGCTGGGACCTAGGCAGCCAATAAAGCTTTGCTCTCTAGAATTTCATATAAACAGAACCATGCAGTATGTAAACTTTTATTTGACTTTTTTCACCTAGGTTGATGTTTTTGAAATTTACTCAAAATTGATGCCATATCAAAAGTTAATTCTTTCATAAGGTGAACAGTATTCCATAATATGGGTAAATAATTACTTATTCACTTGTAGATGAATGATCAGGTCATTTTCAGTTTGAGGTTATCAGGAATAAGGATACCGTGAACATTTAAGTACAAATTTGTATGTGGACGAATGTTTTAATTTCACCTGGGTAAATACCTAGAAGGGACTGAAGGGAAATGTACATTTAACTTCCCAAGAAGGTGCCAAATCATTTTTCCAAGTGGCTATAAAATAATAACAATTCCACTAGCAATATATACTTTTTTTTTGTTGTACAGTTTCACTAATAATTAACATCATTAGAAATTTTAATTTTACCTATTATAGATAATACAAAGTAGTAACTCATTGAGGTTTCAATTTACATATCCCTGATGATACTGATCTCATTCACATACATTCTTCTGTGAAGTGTCTGTTGAAATCATTTACCCATTTTATTGGGTTGCTTTTCTCATTACTCATTTTACAACAATTGCATATATATGGATACAAGCACTTTTTCAGATAAGTTCCATAAATGCTTTCTCCGCATCTCTCGTCTTTCACTTTTTTAATACATTTTTGTACTCTTTGAAGAGCAAAAGTTTAATTTTGACAAATTTTCATTTTTTAAAATGGTGCCTGTTTCTGTGTCCTACTTAAGAATTCTTTGCCCAACACAATATCATAAAGATTTTCCAGTTTGCTTCTAAAATTTTTTATACTTTTAACTCCATCACTCATTAATTTTTGGGTGAAGTCAGAGCATTACTTCCCATATAGACTTTTAATTGTTCTGGCACCACTTGCTGCAAAGGTCTCTTTTTCCCAGTGATTTTTCCAAGTGTCTTTGTTAAAAG
The DNA here is from genome assembly GCA_004024945.1 of Uropsilus gracilis. NCBI lineage: Eukaryota > Metazoa > Chordata > Mammalia > Eulipotyphla > Talpidae > Uropsilus > Uropsilus gracilis. The sequence goes on from PVHY01005963.1 coordinate 38,414, forward strand.
CCAATTTATCACATAAGCATGGGTGTATTTCTCAACACTATACTGCTTCATTGAAGTATAAGTCTATCCAAATGGTCATCTATGCAACTGACATGCACAATTGTCTTGATTACTATAGCTTTAGAGTAAATTTTGATAACAGTTAATACACATGTTCAAACTTCCTTCAAATCTGTTTGGTCAATAAATTTAGAATCAACTTATTTCTTCAAACAAGAAATTTGCCAGAATTTTGGTTGAACCTCCACCAGTTCTAAAAATGAAACCCTTCCCAAACTCATCTACATATTTTATTTTCCATACTCTGGTTTCTCTTCAGATCGTATAAATCTTTCGCCTTTTACATATTTTATTTTCCAAAATGTGAATATGGAATTGTGTATTTATTTAGGTCTTCTTAATTTCCCTCAACAATGTTTCATAGTTTTCAGTTTATGGATCTTATATATCTTTCATTGAATGTACTACTAAATATCTTAGGGTTTATTGCTAGCATAATGAATTGTTCTTAAAGTTTTATTTCCCAAATGTTAATTGCTGGTACAGAAAAATAAAATTGATTTTTTCATATTGATTTTCATACAATTTAGCTAGATTGTTCCATAATCTAGCTAATTTTACTTTTTAGCTCAAGTACATTTCTGTATATATCTTACAATTTTCTACATACACAATCATGTTTTTTGCAAGTAAAGGCAGCTTCACTTATTAATTCATTACCAATCTATTCTCTTGCTTTTCTTATTCTAAGAGCTAGGACCTACTATAGAACAATGAATTAAAGTGGTAAAGCATATTATCTCTGTCTTGTCTTAGAGGGAAAAACTTTAGCAGTTTACCATTTACTATGATGTAAGCAGAAATATTTTATAGGTGCCCTTCCTTGTACATGGTTGAGTCACTTCTCTAGGTACTTTTAAGATTCTGATTTGGGCCTGCCACAGTCTGACTATTACGTGTGTAGATGCATTTATACTACTTGGAGTTCACTGAGCTTCTCAGACTTAGTTTCATCAAGTCTTAAAATTTTCAGCCATTTTTTGTCCAACATGTTCATTATTCCTTACTCTCCCCTCTTTTCTGACATTCCCCTATGCTTCATGCTAGTTTTCCTGATAGTGTCCTACAGCTCTAATGGGTTCTGCTCAGTTTTTTGTCTTTTTTTTCCCTTTACATCTCTCAGACTGGATCCTGTCAATTGATCAATTTTTAAGAGCACTGATTCCTCCTTCTCCTAGCTCAAATCTGTCATTAACCACTGTTAATAAATTCTCACTTTATTGTACTTTTCAACTGTACAATTTTTATTTGGGGATACATATATACGTATATATGTGTGTGTATATATATATATAAAATCTCCATTTATATCTATTTATATTTGTAGGTAAGTAACGTCAATCTCTTTGTTGGCAGTCTCTATTTGATGAGTCATATCTTTTCCTTTAATTCTTTGACCGTGATTTAAATCTTTGAACACATTTATAATAGCTGCTCTGAAGTTTAACTAATACAACATCTGAGCCCTCTCAGAGACATTTTCTATTCATGACTTATTTCCTGGATAGGAACTATAGTTCCTATTTAAAGAAATGTCCTATAATTTTAGACTATATGTTGGCTAGCAACCCTGGAAGCTGATATTCACCCCTTCCTGGTGGGTTGCTTTTGTTGTTTGTATTAATGAATTGCACAGATTAGGTCTGTATATGTCTTTCCCTTTGGTATACAGGGAATTTGCTTTATAGACTTAATTTCTAGAGCTTCAGCCAACTGCCCTTCAGGTCAGTTTGCACACACATTGTTGCTATTACTGTTATGAATGCCTTAATGTGTGATATTATTATTACTACTATTATAAATTGGCTTTACTATTATTAGTCTACCTTCCTAGGCATTACTCCCAAGAATAACTTGTATTTGACCAAAATAACTTAGGTTTGGCCAATGACTGGTGAGAGACTGTGCTTACGCATCCCGTGCTGCTAGAGTTTCCCTTCCTGCCATGGCGATCTGTGTGTAGATTGGCCACACAAACAATGATGAGGTTATTTACAAGTTGCCCCCACTCTTACTTTCTGACCTAATGTTTTCTTTGGTCTTCTATAAGCCTTCCAGAACCCCAAGAATGTACAGAAGCTTATGGATGCTCACGACTTTCTCATCTGCCAGGTCTCTTCATGTTAACTTCTTGAAATATTCAACAGAGTCCGAGAATTATTTAAAAAAAAAATCAAAATGGAAAAATGAAGACACCAGTAATAACGGGTTTCTCGTAAGTCTCACCACCCGTGGAACAGAACCTTCCCCAAAACTGAATAGAAAGATGACCAGGTTTTCACCTGCTCACCCACTCCAGCATGTCACAGGCAGCCTCTCAGCTCTCCAACTTTTGTTAGCACTGTGCGCCACTCACTCCTTGGGGGATTTATTGTGCCAAGTGCATGGATTTAATGGTGGTTACATTTGATCTTTTCATATACTTGAGATAAAGACTTTCTAGTGGGGTGACAGGTTTACAGTAAACATCTCTGCCCAGTTTTCTTTAATTGCATTTGGCTACCTTGACCTGCTCAGCCTGTGGCAACTCTCTTCTTCCTGACCCTTGGGGCCCAAAATTTGTTTCAGTCTCACTTTCTATTCAATTTATCAATAAATCCCTTTGGCTCCACTTTCAACATGTATGTAGAATCTGACTTAATGGCAGCACATTCACTGCTCTCATCTAGACAGAGCCAGGAGTCCCTCTGACCTGGACTATCCAAAGCTTCCTCACTGGCCTTTGCTTCTCTACAACATGTCATCTCCAAAGTAACCTGAGTGAACCTTTAGGTGCATGTATACTTTCTTCAGCTGAGCACCTTTCATGACTTCCTGTTCTCACTAAGGACAAAGTACAAAGTCTTAAGTCAGTTCTGAGTCTACCAGGATCTATAGAACTTGTCAGCAGACTATCTCTCTTTAACCTTTCCTGCCTCTCTCCCCATCACTGTTTCCACCACCATCTTTGAAATGTTAAGACTGTTTCCATCCTAGAGCTTTTGCAGCAGTTGCTGCTATACTTTTAACATTTTTCTTTCAGAGTCACATAGCTTTGTCTTCATTTCCTTCAGGCTTCAGCTCAAGAGTTACATTGGAGGACTTCCCTGAATAACCTTATTTAAGGCAGAATTCTGTTCCTCTTTATCCTTTCTCCGTTTTCTTCACAGTGCTTACTGTCACCTAACATCTGCTTCCTCCACTTAAAACACCTGAGATCCTGGTACCTTTCAGTAAGTTCACAAACTATATATAACCAGTGAACTTTCTACAACACAAACCCAATCCTCTCTGCAAATGGCTTCCAGTCTCCCCTAGAATAACTTACTGGCTACACTCTAATTACGTGGCATTTTGGGTCCTAAACCAAACAAGCTCCCTTCCTGTCCTCTTTGCCCTTCGCAAGCAGCATCCTATGTGTCTGCAATAATCCTGCCCCTTCATTCTTCCAGCAACCCTTCCCTGCCTCACTTGGGAAAATATCAACTCGAACCTACATTCTCTTACTGGTCCCCTAAGCTCACCCTAACAACAGTGGGGGCCTTCTTAAGCATAGCACTAAGCCGATGCTGTTGGAACTATTTTGTTTTCTCAGTTCATACAGAATCCATGTGAAGACAAGTGTCTGAATCCTAGCTCCACTATTTATAAGGTGAATCACCTTGGGAGAATTACTTACCGTTGTGTGCTTCAGTCTTCTCAGTGGGAAAAATACCACTTACCCTCGTAGCAATGCATGAAGAACTGGGTTTATATGAAATGAAACAGTCAATACATGTCTGCAACAAATCTATCCCCCCACAGAGGATGAAGAGCCAGAGCACAGGACAATGTTTGCTCCTTTCTGGCTCTCAGTGCCTGGCCATCAGCTGGCATATGTTAGGTGCTCAATAAATATTTGCTGAATAAATATGAGTGATTTACAGAGGACCATTTGGTCACCTCGTCTACATGAATTCTCCCCCATGCACAGACAGGGAGGAAAAGATCAGGCAGGAGGTGGGAGGAGGGACAGAGGGAGGGAAGGAGAGGAGGAAGGAGGCAGAAGTTTGTTTCTAGTGGGTTATTTTACTTATTTTCCTGTATTTTAATCTTTGACTTTATTTCACCTAATACCCACCACAAAGTTTATTCAGATTCCCCGCTGTTCCTGTAAGGATGGCTCATTTTCAATCAATACTTTTTTCAGAGAAGAAAGGATCAGTCTTATTAGGCATTGGGAAACACTTATCTTAAATAACTGGGGTTTGTTTCCGCTCTCTCATTGATAACAAAACAGATCTGAGTTTTACCCTCATGTAGCTTCAGACTAATGATATATAGACATCAAACAGAAACTACAAACATATGCTTGTGATAGGTACTACAATAAAGCAAGAGAGAACAGAAGCTTGAGCCAGTTTGCATGGTATGGGAAGACTTCCCTGGGAAATGGCTAAGAGGGATGAAGGGGGTAGGCTGAGCAAGCACAGTGGGGCGAGCGGAAGAACGGGCCAGGCCGGCCCAGGGCGATGATTCCTTCTCCGTGGCTCTGAAAGTACTCAGAGGGGCCCGAAGACGAAGGTGGGAAGACATTCCAAAGGAGTCAGATCCGTGACATGAAGGATACTGACTACTATCCCAAGAGAAATGGTGAACTACTGGTGGGTTTTTAAAAGGAGATCTAGATAGTTCCACATCCATGGGTTCCATATCCATGTATTCAACCTACTAAAGATGGAACATTCTTACTTTGTCAGCTCAATGATGCTGCATCTACATCAGATATGTACACTTTCTATTCTTGTCATTACTCTCCAGGCAGTATGTATACAGAGTACGTACACTGTATCAGGGATTTAAGTAACCAGTATACAGAGTACGTACACTGTATCAGGGATTTAAGTAACCAGAGACATGGGGAGATGTCAGAGGTCATACAAATACTCTGTACCGTTTTATATAAGGGGCTTGTACATGCACAGATTTAGGTGTCCTTGGGGGTCCTCAGACACTCACGGTTGATGTATTTTAATTTTCGTTTTTAAGGACTACAAGCAGAGATAAGACTGGATGGCTGCAGGGCTGGAAACCATCCCAGTGGTCCTGGTGAGGCTGAAGCTTCCTTGCTCAGAGTGGGGCAGTGTCTCCAATAAGTAAAAGCATCTACAACAATCCAGGAGGAAGAGTCAACAGGATGTAGCAATTAGTCGCATCAGCGATGAAGAGGAAGGTATCAGGATGATTTCCAGATTCTGGCATCGCAATAGCAGGTTGTGACTACCCTGTGAAATGCCACGGCCAGGGCACCAGCTTGTGTTGCACAGAGCCACTTACCAGGGAGTGTAGTGGCTGGGCCATTGGTCTGAAGATCAGAAGCCAGGTCAAGACTAAATACAGATGCATCACAGGTGGCCAAGGGGACAAAGAAGAAAGTCATCCCCTCCCTATTAAGATTTCAAGTTGGCATAATGTGCCAGAAAAAAAATACACCTGAAATCTAACACAAGTAAAAGGCGCTAGACATGAACAAATGAGACACTGCTCTGCCACCACTGATTTTGTTGTCCTACAATTTAACATGGATACTAAAGCACCAAGACATCCTTAAGGAATAGGGGAGGAGGTGGGCCCTACCAGATAGCAAAATATATTTATTACTGAGCAGTAGTAAACACAGTGAGGGTTACAGTGACCCAGGGATACACTAATGACCATTAAAATGTAGATTTCTGCCCAAGAACATCATATACCAAACCAAGAATGTGGAAAGACTACCAACTGGGAGAAAAAAAAATACTCCTGTATCTAACAAGCAGAATCCTTACATGCCACAAAGAAAGGACAAGCGGCCCTATCGTCAGTGTTGTCACTTATGTGTTTACGTGTGTTGGAGTGGGGGGAGAGGAGGCAAGCAAACCACACAGGAGCAGAGCAAACTACCTGGTGATGTCTTCCTGGCCAACATGGGAAAATAGGTACCTTCCCACCTGTTAGCAAGGACAGAGCCAGCGTAACTTCACTGGAATAAAATTTGTCAATCGATACCCATTAAGGACAAGTGAGCATCCCTTTGTTTTTGGCAACTGCACTTCTGGGAATTATCCAAGAGATAAACCTCAGAGAGAGAAAGCAGGAAAGGATCCTCTCCGTCGTATTCTTTCCAGCAGCAGAGAAATGAAAATGTTCAGATATAAGGGATAAGTTTAAATAAATTACATCCAAACAATGGAATCTGAAATAGTATCATAGTGACAAGGAACTATCACTAAGCTGCCACAAGAAAAAACATCAAGATGCACAATAGACTTTTTTAGAAAAAGACAGAGCAGGCCTGATGGAAAAATACGTAGATCTATATGCACAGTGAGAGACAAAAGAAAACAATAAAGGTGAGAGCCTCGAGGCAGGAGATGATGGGGCTGAGGCTGAAGAGGGATGATTTCTCCTCAAGGAAGAGTCCAAACCTTTTACTTTGGTTTTCATGACACACATGAGCATGTCCACACACATGTATATTTGTATATGTACCTTTCTCAATAAAATCTGCTGAGAAAATTTCAGTCATCCCTCCTAAATAACAAAGTATGGTTAAACAAATGATTGTGTATGCATACTAATAAATTATATTCAGCACGAGAACAGAGCAAATCAAATTCGTATTAATATGGAATAGGTAGTACATGGTTTCTGTTCAGGACTATGCAAGCTTTGTAAAATTAGTTGTGGTGATGGATGCCCAAATGGATGAAATACAAAAAGCAACTGAAATATTCACTTTAAATGGGTGAACTGAATGGCTCATAAATTTTAGTGCAAATTTCCTAAAATATACACACTACACACACACACATATATATATGTATTAAATATATATAACCACACTTAGAACATCTACATATACAGTCACTTTGTCACTTAACAAGGGGAACATGTTGACAAGTACACTATGAGGCAATTATGTCACTGTGTGAATGTCACAGTAAGCAATTACACAAACCTAGATGACAGAGCCCACCTCACACCAGGCTACATGGTACAGCCTAATGGACCTACCTGCCACAGTATAATGTGGTCTGTCACCAACCAAGCTGTTACACACACACAATGGTGGGGTAGGGGAGGGCCTGGCAGACTATTTTCTCTGAGTGCATGTAACAGCATGAGGCAACAATCTAGAAAGATAAAAACCACACAAAACTCACCCATGATTACTTCTGGGCAGAGACAGGAAGATAAGGAGTAGTAGTGGACCAAAGAGGACTTTAGCTTTATTTGTACCTTATCTGAAAATGTTTTAAGGAGACAAATTTACATATTTTCTTAATAACTGAATCTTTTTTTATTAGTTTTTTTTTTCCCCCTTAAAGTGAAGCTGGCAGAAGTAGAGAGCAGCAGAATGAGGGCGACAGAAAATGTGAGCTCTGATCTGGTCTTAATTTTACTACCACATCTCTAAGGTTTCTACCCTAATACCTACCTTTCAGTTTTACACTCTCCTTCAGTAACTTCAGCACTGAGATTTTCAAGTTAAGGTGGAGGGATGAGGGGGAGCAAAAGCAGCATGGTAGAAGAGAAGACAGACCCAAAGATGATACAGACCAGCAGCTGGTTGGGTCCTACCAACAGTCAGAGACGTCAGCACTCCCATCCCAGCTCCCTGGGGCATGTGTGGGCTCCTAGGCTCAGGGAAAGTCCCATCTATTTCTCTCTTCATCAAGCCTGCATGGCCCCAACAAAAGTTGTGGAACTTCCAGTGTTTTTGTATTTCAAGTAAATTTGATTAGTCCTGGATTGTTACCAAGTCCACCTCAGAATGAAACTAAGTGACCATCCATGAGCAATTCAGTGCCTAGATAGCATACGTGTAACCTGGGCTCCAACTACGCTGCTTCACGTCATCATTTAAATGAGAGGTATGAACAACAAAAGACGCACGTAGGTATATATACTCTTATATATGTGTATATATATGTATATGTATGTATGTATATATGTATATGTATGTATATATGTATATGTATGCATGTATGTATGTATGTATGTATGTATATATGTATATATATGTATATATATACACACACACTTTGGAAGAGTATATATATAAAATATATATATATAAAATATATATATATACTCTTCCAAAGTGCTTAGAAGGTCACTTTGCTTTCACAAAAGACCCACGTTTGTATCTGATCTCCCTAAGTGAAAAGAATCTGATGAGGATTTTCTGGGCCTTTAAGATAAACGCGCTGTGCATTCAGCCTTTGCTTTGCAGAAGCCCTGCCAGAGGCAGCTACACCCCAAGCAGTGAGAGTGGAATGCACTGAGCCCTCTCCCCAGAAACTTTCCACAGCCTGTGCGTTTATCTCTTCATTCCTGCTTTTACTACGTGTTAGTGATTTTAGGTTTATGTGTTCTTTGGTATGAATTGGTATATATATATATTTTTGGGTCAGGGAAAGCACAGAACTTTTTCTATAAAATGAATGGTAAGCGCCTTTTTGCTCTAAACCATTTTAGCTTATGAAAGATTTCACAGGCACACTCTGCTTTTGGGTAGTGGGGGACACCTGTAGTGCACATTAGGAAAATTAGTAGGTAGAAATTCAACTGGAGAAAAAAATTAAGTTAAGCCCATTAATAATATTTATTAATTATGGGAATGGCAAGTCTTTCAAAGCAAATGTATATACTTATATAAATGTCAAATGTATACACTTATATAAAATCAGAACTCAGATAACCAATCTTCTGTCTATAGGATACTTAGAAATAATGTACAATTCTTGAAAAGGCAAGTGCTCTAAACAATAACAAGTACCCAAAAACTTTTTAAAGAGATAAACTGAAATGACAGGATGGCACTGAGGACATGGTATTTAAGTGGAGCTGTGCTAGGCTTGCCTGTGAGAGCAAGTATCAAGAGGAAACTGGTGTCACTTAATTCAGGGTGTCACTGCCATGGGCTGCTTCTGAAAGAAAAGTAACTGGACAATCTGCAGAGCGGCTGCTCTGGGTTAAAATAACCCATCAAAATCTACCTCTATCTAAATTTAGAGATCTATCTATCTACCTCTATCTAAAGTTAGAGATGGGGGGGAAGGACATTTACCAAACTGACCTTTAAAATAGTCTTTGACAAAACTCAACATACCTAACAATCTACACAAAGGAGACTAAGAATCTGAATATTAAACAAAAGAGATGCATTAAAACATGTAATCACAGGCCTACATATATTTTAAATTAAATATAATTTCATTTTAAGTTTTTCCTTTGGGGGAAAAAAACCTTTGTTTCTTATTCACTTACCTCCATGTTCTAGAAATACACGGACACATCTTTCCTTTCCTCTTGCTGCAGAGAAATGAAGCAGGGTCCAGCCATTAGCATCACGGCCATTTGGAGAATAGCCTTGTTCTAACATCTTTCGTACTGTGTGGACATCCCCTGCAGCCACTGCAGCCTGAATCTGCAATTCTTCCTGGAGTTCAGGGTTCCTTCGACAGTGGTGGTGTAACATCCTAGCTGAGTCCACTTTTCACAAAGGAGTCATGAGGTCACAGGGATCAGCCTTCAAGGATGGCAGAACACAATGAAACTTAGATTACTTGGCCCTAACAACAAGTATTGATTGAATGTGGCAGAATTTTCTGTCATGAAACCACGCAAACCTTAGTAATCGCTCATCCTTCAACTAACTAACATATATCACAGACAACCAACAATGACCCAACTTTAGACTATAAAGGATTTCAAAAAGGACACCAAGCATGAACCACTGAACTGCTGAACCAGGAAATTTCTTCTGCAGCTTTTTGAAAACTTAAAGCAAATATCCTATGAATGGAACAGCATTATTTTAGGTAAAATGGAAGGTGACAGTGGTTAGCTAGAAGATAGGATTCAACACGGAAATCAAGTGAGGACTTGTCTTAATCTAAGGCAATGAAGAAATTTGTTAGAAACCACTCAAAGATTCTATCACACATCAGGGAGCACATATGAAACATTCAATGGACAATACACAGACAACAAAGACTAAAGGCCAGTAATTATGAAAATCTTGCTTTGTTTTTTCTTAAAGGCAAATGACTTCCTTAGGTGGCTGCCCAAAGTAGCTCAACTTTTTTTTTTCCTTTTCTTCCTTTTTTTCCTTCCAAATTTTTAGCTCTCAAAGGTAAGAGGTGGGGGAGGGATGTGAGTGGAATTAAGTAAACTAGAATGAGATGTTTGAATAAAAATTACTTTAATTTTGTTTATTCCTGTTTCTCTATTTTCCCTACTTTATACTGACATGATTTACCACATTATCTTTCACACTTTTCTAATTTCAGTTTATCAGAAGTTTTTCTCCTTAAATACATAGAGATCATTTGAACTATCTAAAAACAAAAAGAATCTGAACAACCTGTTGATTAACCACTTGAAAAAATTATTTCAAAGGAAAAGTATACGGAATTCCTACACTCTCAAAAGATTTTAAGAGCTGTGTATTCAGCATAAAATGAGATACTCCTTTATGCGAACAGGAAATGTCCAAATTAAATTGATGAGAAGCTGCATGTTGTTTGTGTGTATGCAAAAGCATTTTAGTGCATTTTTAAGCTTTTAAAAACATAGAAGCAAACTAAAAAACATCTAGTAAGTCATTTCATCTGGGTTAATTTTAAAGGGTAGATGAGACTAGTCTTTTACTTAGTAGGCCCATTTCTAAAAATAACAAAAGAAAAATGAGGTGATCAAGTCCTTTAAAGACAGTTTGATCTTATATGTAGGTTAGACATCTTGGGATAATCTTGTTACCAATAAAAATTTATCTTGTAAAACTTTTCATAGCAGATTATACAAAGGCAAACCCAAAGCTAACTTACGGTCAAATTACCACATTTTAAGAGTATAACCAAATTGCGTATGTTGTTTTACATACAGAAATGGTTATTACAAACTCATTAAGGATAGCACTATTATGTAATGTAATTTAAAAACATTAGACTACTACAACCAAAACTATTTTTTCAGTGAAATTGAGACATATTTCCTGACAATTTGTTTTCTTTCCTTTTTTTATTCAATAATTTATTTATATATAAATTTCACATCTTTGTAATTCCCAGACAATTTGCTTTCTTAATAAACATGATTCCCCCCATCTTTTCACTTAATTTCGCTAAAATTTAGTCTTTGTCTTAAAAAATAATTTAACCCAAATATCTTTTAGGAATAGATATTTGCTTATTATATTTAAGAAAGGACATTGAAAATCATTAGAAGGAGTTAATGGAAGCCACTTACACTCAAAACAATCCTCTTTTGATTTTTAAATAGATAACCTTAAATGAAGTTTATGATTCAAGAAAAAGATTCAAACAGTAGTAAAAACTGGATTTTCTTTTAAGTGAGGGCTATGCTTAGTTCACATTAGCTGGTTGTAAGGAAAAAGCTCAGTGGTTTTTCCCCAGAAAAGCACAGATGGAGAACGATCCAACTCACTTACCTTCTGGAAGAATGTTCCTTCTCCTGATATGCGGATTGCCTAACAACCATTGTGCACATACAGCATTGTGGGAGGGGGCACGAAGGGTGTTCAGATGGCAACACGAAAGAGCTTTCTTAACCTAAAGACAAACATCACAGGAAAAGTGTTAAAATTAATAAAGAATTGGCGCAGCCTGTATAGTCTACCTTTCGATGAGTTTAAATTTTGGCACTCAGTCACAGACCTCAGACCAATTCTCAGAGAAAATGATCTTGTTATCTACATTAATCTCCAAAGTGCCATAGAATGACTTATTTCAGCAAGTTTTTTTCTAAAAAGGCAGTTTTTTGAAAAAAGAATAAAGAAAACAATAAATGACACATTTAGAATTTGGACGCAAGCACAGATTCTTTTATTTTTTCTCCCTTCAAAATAGTTTTCAGATTTGCTTCATTTCAGTTACTCTTCAACTGACAACACTAGTTGCGTGGACTTTCTAAATAGGCTTAAGATGAGACGGTGCATGCGTTCAACACACAGTCAATGGCCAGGCCAATACAGAGAGTATGATAACTGACAGGAGATCTTCCTCAAGTGCTGGTCACTCCTGTGCTCAAAATCCTCACTCATCATCTGAAATCACTATTCCTTTAAGCACATACCAAACTGGGCAAAATATTAAGGACAATAGCATTGCTAGTTTCCCTGTAAGAATTCTGAAAATAAATTTCTCTCTACAAATCAAAGAAAAAAAGAAAGGTCTTTCTCCACATCAATTAAGTCCAACATCTGAGAATTTCATTAAAGTGATGACCAGATATTAAGTGACTTTCCCACATGAAGGATGGACTAACACAGCAATGACTTTCTGGGAGAGCTGCGACCCCCACCCCTGGGCTAAATACCTATCATGTGTAGACCCAGGGCAGCCTGCCGGGCTGTACAGCAGCAGTCCTAGGCGCTGTGGGCTGCATACTGGAAATTTTCAACTCCTCCAAATGAGTAGAGGCCAGGTGCGCCTTCCCTGGTTTCACACCTTATTTTCCCCTTGTCGTCCCTGTCAAGGAAAGCCACTTTGCCAACAAGGACCTGGCATACTATTTGACTTATTAAAGATCTGCCTGCTACTTCCTAATAGATGAACGAGACACGATTTATTTCCTACAACAGAAGCTGTAAAATATGTAGCACTAGGCTGACAGGAATGGCTGATTCTCAGACGGGGGCTGGAAAGGCACAAGGTGAATCACAAAGGAAGGAAATGCTGGAAGAAAAGTGGAGATGGGTGAGTGTCAGAGACACAGGAGCCAACTGGAAGAGCTCTCAATAGACAAGATAGAACCATTTGGACAAAAGCAATTAAAGTACAACTGAATAATAACCCAAAGAACAGAGTATCCCGAAGTCTGCATGTATATAAAGAATTGTTTAAACAAAGGGAGAAGAAAGAAATCTATGCAGCACCACAAATAATTTGTATAGATGCTCCTCAGGAAGGTGGTATTTAACACCCCACTCCTTAAGCACAGCCACAAATAGCAATATTCTTCCAAAGGGGACAGAGACTTAAGAGGGAAGAAATTATACAGTGTTTCAGTCAGGTGACTGATCATGGTTAATATCAAAGGTGCCAAGTCACAATGATAGTATATGACAGGAACTGCTTTTAGCCCTGTGATCTATCTCTCCAAGAAACATAATCCCAGTCTAACCATGAGAAAAATATAGGGCCAATCGCAATTGGGAGACATCCTAAAAAACACCTGATAGTACTCTTCAAAATATCAAGGTCAACAAACTTCTAAACATGGCAAGTCTGAGAAACTACCACTGTCAAGAGGAACCTAAGAAGACAAGATGACTAAAGTAATCATGAATAGTATTCTGGAACAGAAAGAGAACATTTGGTAAAATTCAAGGACGTCTGACAATATTTTGCTTCATAGTAATATATCAATAGTGGTCGTTGTTGTAAATAATATACCTTAATGAAATGAAATGAGATGAAAATAGTTAATGAAAGATAGTAATTTTCCTAAAAATAGGAAAATTGTGTGGGCTATATGAGAATTTCATTCTCCTTCTATTTTTCTGTAAGTCTAAAATTGTAATAAAAGAAAACTTAAACAGTGTCTTCAGTGATAAGCCACCAGCATTTCCACAAATGAACAAGATTATTTGCCACAAGAGCTACATCTACACTTCACAAATGAACATCACTGGATGTCTTACTTCTAAGTGTGTCTTTACTAACCCTGGCTCCCAAGAGAAGAGTATGTTCTTTGGTTTCAAACCATTAAGCATCCTTGCTGTTCGTTTCCATCTATCCATCACCACTTCCAAGGGGGCGATGGGGATAACTGAGGAGGACAGAAGAGGTAAGGAGTGAGGAGAGTATGAAATGGATTAATTTGTTAATGGTAACAAGAAAATGCTTTGTGTTGAGGCTGGAGGGACACATTAACTCTCTCCACAAAAAAGATGCTCAAACAGCAACTTGTGATAACCCCACACAGGCAACTTCAAGGGACAAATGCAAGTCTGAGTAGCTGGTATGTGCCTGACACTCTGCTAAGCCTTTGCCATTACCTCCAGGTGGAACTTCAATAGAGTTCTGAATATTTAAAATGACTTAAATAATCCTAGAAATGTTATGATCATTTCCCCCTTTTCTGACAATGTCACATGCTATTAATAATAACCACAGATTTAAACCAGGAATGTACTCCTTATATATCAGGAAAGTAAACACAGGCACCTACACTAGTTACCCGATCCCTGCCAACTGCACCCCTTCATTTTGAAGGACAAAGACTTATTACCAAAATACACCAATAGTTGAAGGACAATAACTAAATGACAAAATATGCTAACAGTCCAAAGCATCTGACAATTTCATCTTAGAGTTATTTTACAAGTGTTGCATAGTTATGTAGGTGTGTATGTATAAACAAAGAAAAAAGATGACTGAACTTATAGATGCAATATTTGGTGGTAATTGTGCTTATTAAAAACCAGAGGAAGTGCAGAGATGAAAATGGAAAAATGTCTACTTCCTCTCAAGAAGTGCAAATTTGAAAATCTCCTGAAATTCACTTATAAAATAAGGAATATGGTGAAGATAATTTTCTACATTAATATATGTCTAATGTAAGTGGTTTTAAATTAATGATGGTGTATGGAGTCAGAATGACTGACAGTTGGAGGGTGCAATCTTTAGAGATTCCATCCCAAGTTTCCAGATGGAAAAAAAGAAAACTCTTGCACACAAGACTTCAGAATTATATATCAAATTGAACCACTGGCCCAACATGCACCAATTTTATATGAGATTTTACCATTTAACGTGAACATTATGTTAAGACTTTACAAATTCCTCTTTTCTGCTTGCCATGGGGTCAAAAGAAAGCAATTGAGGGCTCCAGTTTTTATATTGCTGACCATGCTAATATAATTCATTTAGCAATTAAAATAAGTTATCACCTAATTTTCATTTAGATGCCAAGTAAACTTCATCATTAATACTCAAAGTAAGTCTATAGTCACAGGTTAGAGCAAATGAAATAACTATAAAAACAAAAATACACTGAAGACCTGTCTACCATTATATAGCATCCACCAAATTTGCTCACATGACCCCAATTTCCTTTGGCACAGAGGATTAGTCATTAATGGCTTTTTGCATATTATTTTCACTAAAAGTCCACACATTTTTTGATTAAGGGATACAAACAAGAACTCTGCTTTCAGATTTCACACAAACTGAAACAAGATAACAGTTTGCTACTCAAAAAAAGAAATAAGCACATTTCTTTGCAGAGTAAACAGAGATACAGGCTGGTAAGGAAGCAAAATCAGTAACTTCAAGGATATTGGCTCTGAGAAACAAAAACCACCAATGGCTCACAAGTCCTAAGAAGGAACATAGACACATAAACACCCAAGGGGCCCAAGGTGTGCAACGCAGCTAAGGCACCCAGAGATGAGCTCTACTTACTTGTCTGATCGAGAGCCTGAAACCTAAAATAAAGTACAAGTGTTATTTTAGTACCACTCTCCATAGTCAGCAGTGTCTAGACTCCAAAACAAGTGAGAATATTTCTATTTCATCCAAATTACTGGGCGTCCATATAATGCCAGGTTTATCATCAAGCTAATCAGTAACTCACCTAAGTTCCAGCAGAAAAACCCAAACTTTCATGAAATGTACACGACGCAGCAGAAGGACTGTGACCATTCACTTATTCAGACTCAACTCATAGCTTAAAACAAAAGTACGATAAATGATGAGGTTCTGCCCATATTATCTTACTAAGCCATGTCTGCCAGCATATTAGCAAGCTCATGCCAACGCTTAAGAAGTCTGCAAGAGAGGACGTAATTTTTTACATCAGTAGTGTCATCAGTTGATGATGAAATGAAAGATGGGAAGTCAGGTATTAAATATGCTTCACTAATATAAATGGTATCTGTCTTTACGCTTTTTAGGGGTAACAGAGAGTTCAAAATAAAGAACCAAAGAGAGAGACATTGTCTGTCATAATATTAAATAATTCTGAAGTTAGATACAAATAAAGTAAGAATGGACCATAGCATGACTGAAAATCTTCAATTACAATCAGTTATTCTCCCTACGTGATCGTATATCTGATTTGGTTATAAAAAAGCTGGCATTTTTTGTTTCTTTTTTTTCTTGAGAAAGCATGTGATAGGCAACAGAATTAACACAAAATGACCTACCAGGCTAAGACAGGATAAGCTACCTAACTGACTATAGTGGCTATAAAATACCTAAATTTATTATTTTAAATATTTGACATAACATAGAACACACACTCTCAATCATGCTAACATCAGGATCAGAGTCTGACAATTTACACATATTCTCCAATAGCAGAAACACCATTCAAAGTGGAGGGGCCCAAAGAAACGGCACTGAAGCAAAGGCTGGAGGCCAGAGAAAGCACTGTCTTCTCCTGACATGCTTGACTCACCACAAACCTGCTCTGTTGCCCTCCAGGTGAGAACATCCCTCAGAAATGAACACATCCTGGAGTTAACTCTAAAGCAGAAAAAATACTTGACTGAGAAGGACTAAATAGAAAATATACTTCATTTTGATGTATATTTTATGATGGATCTTAAAAAATATTTTGAAAAATTCCTCTAATAATCAATAGGCACTTCTCTCATGTCTACATACTTAAATAATGAAAACTAGTCTTTAACTTTACCAACGTGTTTGTTTTTACTAAAATAAAGTGGACAACTGCCACGGATTTCCTATATATACATGCAATACAACTATGGAACAGTCGCTGCTAGATAGATTCTAAACCCCATTCAACAGAATATTCTCTTTAGAGTGCAATTCTAGTCTCAAGAATATGCAAAGCCTCGAAGTCACTTAAAAGTAACTTTAGCTACATCCTGAGTTAACAAGAATCAATAAAAACAGTAATTTCTATTTGAGGAAAGCAAAAAGTCCAGTAGAACTGAGTAAATAAGAGATTTCCTAACAAAGTCTGCTATTTTGTCATTTGCACCTAAAATTCCCTAAATGATCTAAGATATTAAAGTAAGATTAATAAGCCACTTTTTACTCCTATTATGGATGTCAGAAAAGTCATTTACTTGGCTAGTTTCTAAATTAACTCTTATCTAATTTCTCTGATCACATCTTTAGGAATTACATGAAGGTCTAAACTTACCTTTAGTGTATTTTCAGAGACAGCCATGAAATATAGTAACAGAAATATGATCACATAAATAAGACACTCAAATTTCAATCCAGCAAATTCTCTGTAAGGGTTTTGAAATGAGACATCTTATTTATGAAAAGTGCAAAAATAAAGCCCCACAGTCTAAATACACCAAACCACTACTTTCTTTTTAAATTCTTTGAGTGTCAAATGATTAACAAGACATTGTACAAAGTTTCATAAGTTCTCCTGGAAAATCTGAAGCAACAAATATTATTTATCTTTTTATAACAGTGTCAGAGCCTATCCACATCTGTCACACAGAAACACACAAAAGCCCAGAGTTAATTATACATAAGTACTTCAGGGGGGAATAGTGCTTTCATCCCATTCATACTATTAAGGTACACAGATGCCCATTTTACTAGGAAAAACTTTCCCATTATTTCCTAAACTTACAAATGTCAGTCCATTACTGATCCTTTCTCTGCCAAACCCTTATCAGTTAGGTAACTCAGAAGATTTTCTGATAAAGTAGAGGAAAGATGATAGGAAGAAATAGGGAGAAAACAGAAAATTGTGGTTTAATTAAAAAGCAGAGTCATTCAGAATTAACAAGCAATTAACAAGGAATTGAGGTATTCCTCTGAGAGTAAGGGGGGCGGGGGAGCTACAAAAAGGTCTCAAAGTCTCAGAGCGGGGTATATGGTGTAGCGTACCAAAAGATAATGCAAAACACGGAAGCACAACTGTAGGGAGGGAGGGGTGGCAAGAACGTTTCTGGGGTCGAGAAGTTAGTAAAATGTTCAAGACACGAGCAGTGTTAGGGTTTTTGCTGGAAAACTGGGAGCCAGCAAAGGGAGCATTTCCAGGTAACCAGCCAGAAAAGAAGGCGCTGTTTAATGAGGTAGGGGCCAGAAATAAACAATGGGGGAGGGGAAGGCTGCCTTCCTACCTTTTAAAGGATGCTGGTCAGAGGCTCTGCGCTGCTTCTCCGGCGGGTGGGCAGACCTCTTCCTGCTCTCCGGTCTCCTCCAGCCAGCTCCAATCTGGAAAACAGAAACCAGAGTGGTGCAGTGCCCCGGGGGCGGGGAGGAGGGGGCTCTGAGAGAGGGGAAGCTAAGCAAGAGAGTGGTGAGGGCAGGCAGGAAGAAGCAGTGATTCCCTCTTCCCTCCAGCCAGCCCCTTTCCCCTCAGGCGAGGTAACCGACTTTACCTGTCTCCTCAGCTGCTGCTTCGCTTCTTCCTTTCAGCCTCCTCCACACTCACCAACTTCTCCATTGAAGAAACACCCCAGGCAGGGCCGGACACGGGTGTTCCTGATCCTCTCCGATGCCTCACGGTCCCAGCCCGGCGAGCATCCAGGCAGTCGAGGAGGCAGGGGACGGCGGTCCCGGCCGCCGGACAGCCTCGGGGCAGGGGTGCAGGGAGGAAGTCCCGGCTTGGGGGGGGGCAGTCCGGGTTCGAGGGCTCGGAGCTCGGGGCTGCCTCGCTCCGGGCCGGCGGCTCCCAGCTACTGGGGGATCCGGGAGGTCTCGGGGCAGCGAAGTCCCGGGTCATGCAGGGTCCGAAGTGCCAGCCGCCGGGGTTCCAGGCAGGGGGCTTTCGGGATGCACTTTGCACTGGGCCACCCCCGCCCCCTCCCTTTTCAGCACTTTGGGGTCACTGGGAAGGGACCAAGCCTTCAGTAGCCAATCAGCGGCCGCACTGGAGCCTGAGCCCAGAGCCGTAAACCAAGTCCGGGGTGGGTGGGGGTAGGGGGGGTGGGGGCGACTTGGTTGGTTGGTTGCTTCCTTCTCTCCTCCTTACCCCCGGCAGCCCCCACCCCTCGCCTGCCGTAAAGCCGCTGCGCATTCGCGACAGTTGGAGGAGGCGTGTCGACGGAATCTGGGACTCGTCTCCGATTGGCCTCGCTCACTTCCCCTCGGCGTCTCCCCTGTGGCTTCCGACGCCCCGCCCCCGGCGGAGGGACTCGAAGCGGTTGCTAAGAGACACTGCACGCCGAATGGGTTCTCTGCGCACGCGGGAGGCGGGGCCAGCTGATACTTTCCGTGAACTACGGTGGCCGAAATGGGCCGGTGCACGCTCAAATGGCGGAGCGGAGGCTGAAAGGCGGCGGCTGAGCTCAGTGTTCCGCGAGGGAGGTGTGTGTGCGGCTGACTGAGGGGCTGTACCCAGGACTGAAGTTGCGGGCGGCGGTCCTCAGGAAGCTAGGGGAGGGTCGCCTCGCTGGTGCCCGCGCGGGGTCCTCCGCTCCTCTGTGGATCTCGGCCGGGTCCGCTCCAGGCTGGGTGTGCCTCCTGGGGAAGGCAGTTTCCTGCAAGGATGGCGACCCTGACGGTTTCTGGTGATGAAGAGGGTGAGCGCGGAAGATATGCAAGAGGGCGTGTTCATGAAGTGCATTTATTCGTTTTGTGAGTGTTAGCCGGCCGGGCTCTGTGAACGAGACCGTTGCAGTCATTGACGGCGTGGAGCTTGCACTTTCCCAGGGGAGACATGCACCAAAAGATCTTGATCAGTGATTTCAAGAGAATCGGATAGAATAATGGACCTGAGTGTGGCAAGGACGTGATGGCTGTTTTAGGTGGGTTGTCCGGGAACGTCTCTGAGGCAGTAACATTCGAGCAGCCCCCTGAATGAAGAGGAGGCAGCAGTGCTTTGGTGAGGAGGGGGTAGAGTTTTTTTTGCGAGTGGAGAGACTCAAAAAGGTGTAGCCTTTAATGCGGCAAAATCTTTGCTTTTTGTGTTTCCAGAAGCCTCAAGAGAATTGGCCAGCGTAGCCCTTCAGAATAAGGAATAGAATGATTGGTGAGGAGGTTGGTGGGTTTCAGGCGTTTGTAGGTTTTGCGGGCCACGGTATGAGAATTATCATATTTTGGAAAAAAATCTCTTGCTACTCCGTGTAAAATATAGTAGGTAGGATTGGGGCTGCTGCAAGTGTGGTCTGTTAAGTCAGGCAAGGGTTGAGGTGATTTTAAACTAAGTCACCCAGTCCAGCAGACATTCTCCTCTGCCAGTGACCTCAGAGAAGGACCTTCCTAATTATATGAAGGGATATTTTACTAACTACTTTTATGTAGTAAATTATATTCAGCTGTTGTGACAAATGAGCGCCACTGGAGATGCTTTTAGTTTGCTTCCGGATAATTTCCTTACTCTATTGATCCATTTATTCAAGAGCTCTCCTTTTTGTGTCTTCTCTGTGAGCTGATAGTTGGCTTATGTAGGCAAACTGGGCCAAGTTCTCAGGAAAGCTGCTCATCAAGTGTGAAATAACCTAACAGAAATGAAGTTATGGACAATGAAGTGAAATAATACTGTGGAATAGGATGAGGCAACCTAATCCTGATTTGGCTCTGTGCAAGGAGGCTTCACAGGGACTGGAGGCTTCCAAGTTGAAAATTGAGAAGGGGAAGGAAAAGATTGAATATGTTTTAGTCAGAAAAAATAGATTTGGGATTCCTTAAAGTGCATGGTTTTTGAGGACCTCAGAAAAAAACCTTGTACTTCATTTGGGAGAGGGGCACAGAAGTGAGAAGACCCAAGAACTAGATTTTGAACTGTCTATCAAGCGTTGCTCAGGGTTAGGCTTTATCCTACAGAAAATGTAGAGTTGGTTTTTTGTTTGTTTAGGAGGGAGTGGGTATAGAATGTTCCAGAAAACTACCACCTTAGCTAGGAATCTGTTGAAAGTGTCCCGGTGGAGGGGCTCCAGTAGTGGCAGTGAAAATACAAAAGTAGGGTGAGGAAGAATCCAGGAAGATGTTCAAGTTTCTACCTTAGGTGACTAGGAGATCAGATGCCATATATGAAATGGGCCCTGTAGGAGCAAACAGTCTGAGGGGCCATTGAATGAGTGGCATTAGTGCTGCAGATGCCGGGGGGGCCCTCCAAGCAGAGCCCAGAAGAGAGCTCAGGCTAACAGCAGATTGTGGACAGCTGTCGATGTGGACATTGAGAGTCTGTGAAGTTGCTCTAAGATGAGAGAATGTAGAGAACTAAACACTTAAGTCCAACATTTAAGACTGAGGAGATCCATTGAGGGTGACTGAGACACAACCTACAGGGAAGGAAGAAGGACTCCAAGCGAAATTGACTTGTCAAGGATGAGTGGGTATTTAGAAAAAGGTAAACACAGTTTGATAGAAAGACGATGCAGTTGTTATCTGTGTGAACATGTGCCTCTTTTCCCCTTGAAAGAATTTCCCCTTTTAACCATCAACTTTACCGATGGACTTGTAAGGGGAAACTCTTTTAAGAAAAAGAACATTGACTGGGGGTGAGGGGTGAAAAGTACATCTTTTCAAAAAAATCCTCATGCATGATGGAGAGGTACATAATCACTTATAGAAATGATTAACATTCACATCTGGTGAACCAGAAAGATTTCTTTTCCTTGTTTTTCTGTAAGACTTTTAAAAAATACAAATTCTTAAAAGAGCCATCTTACTAAACATTTGCTTAGATAAAAATATAGTTTGTTTCTTTAACAAAAGTTTTGTAATGAAAATTAAGTTTCATGTAACTTCCATAATGTTGCAAGTCATATAGGAAAGTTTTTAATGCCTTCCAGCTAATTTTTTTTAAAACAAGTCCTTCTAGAAGCTACACTGTCTAATTACTGTATATGCAAAAGAATATATGCCAGACTTTGCAAGTACTTACCTGAGAGGTTTCAATGAGATCTACAGTAAGGATATTGTACAATAAATGAGTTGACTCTTACTAAAGAAACTGCTTGGAAAGGTATATATTGAAAGGCAGCTATGCTCACCACTATACCACCAGTGCAAACCACATATATTTGAGGGTATAATTTTCTTTTTTCAGCTATCTTTACTATATCACTTAGTAGTCATATCTCTAAATTTCCTTTTCTCCTTAAAGCATATAATGAATACTAATTAATGTTGATTGCTATATATTATTAATGTTTGCTCTTTCAGTTCTACCATTATTTCTCCATAGCTAATTATGAAAATAAAACAACATCCCAAAAGTTTAGAAAACACATAGAATACCTCAACTTTATTTGACTACTGCCTTCTTTTTTCCACATTCTTTTTTGTTGTGCAAAAACCCCATATTTCACAAAACTTGTGAACAATACTTGTTCTGAGTTTCTAGACTTTATCTCTGCATTCTGTCTAAAGTACTTACTATTTCCTTCTTGGGGATTTTAACAGATTTGCATGAGACTTTAGAACTCATCTAGTTCAGTGATTTTCAGATTTTCTTAGCAGTAGAACACCAGAGTTAAAAAAATAAAGAAATTAGTATATGATATATATTAGTATCTATATATACGATATGAACTCATATATATGTAACTTATTATATTCAGTTTTATGGCACTTACAAATTACAAGTCAAGAAGTTTTGAATTTTAAACAGAATGAGAGAGGCAGAGAAGGAAACAGATACATATGTGAAAGGCAGGGAGACATGGTCAGATGTCCAACAGGCCAGCATCGGATGTTCAGTGTAAGTGTGTTTGCTGAATGAGGGTCCATCCGGGACATAGAGGTCCATGGACTGCTTAATGAGTTGTCACCTAATCTCCAGCGCTTCCATTTCTCTGGCCATTTGTTTCTCACTTAAAACCTTTTGTTCAAGCCACAACCATCCTTGAGGTGACTGAGGAATATCATTCTGTCATAATCAGGAGACATTGTTTTACCACACTTGTGCAGACTGTGTTTCTGGTTAATTCTAAATCACTACATTGAAACTGCTAGCAGATTTGCTAATTCTTAAGTTATAATTTTTTCACTGATTTAAAGTAGTTTAAATTGCACAATATTTTTTAGCCAATTAAAATGAAAATTGATTATCCCCAGACCTACTTCATTTCCCATCCAGTTAAGGTAACATCAGATTCACATAAATGGAAATGAAGTAATTCAAGATCGATATTGATGATGTTTTCATTCATAAAACCCTGGCTCAACCAGAACGGGGCTTATTCCTTCAGGAGAAAAAGACTTTTAGCTTTTGGGAAAATGCCGAAATCCTCTGCAGCAGGTCTGACTCCATTTGCCACCCAGTGTCCAAAGTGGAGGGAGTTTTCCCAGTATCCCAGTGATTTCAGGTGTGACCAAGGTCAAGAACCACTGGATCAAGAGTCTGTGACTTGATGGGGGATAGGATGCACCCCTTTGTGCGCTGGGAGCTTGGCAGCATGGGGCTTGGGAGACCAGTGTGTCCAGTACCCTGAGCTGTAAACAGAACCACCTGTTTTAGCCTGACTTAGTCCATTTGCACATGGCACAGAAGGAGGGTGTGACTGGGTAGAGAATTCTACTTCTGTCCTTGCCCCCGAGATCCCAGCTAAAAAAGATGATGAAAGAAACCTCACCTGGTAGCTTTTGATCTGCTAGCTCTTCTTTGGCTAATTTAAAGGAATTTTTTCCTGGAGAGTAGTTTTAATTTGCTCTTTATCGCAGCTATTTCAAGACCTGTGTGATTTTTATCCTTGAATGCGTAATACAGTAAAAACTGCTGCAGAAGCATTTCATTTTTAACATGAAATTTTTGTCATAAAAATTCAAAAGTTAAAACTCACAAGCATTTGCAATATATTTTTGAGATTCGATGAGCTTTGGAGCTGATTAGAGAATCATTTTAGACACACACACTGACTCATGAGTAGAGGTGGTCAGTTCTCTGCCTTTAAGCTCTTGTTAGACTTGAAATGCTGTTCCCACCAGAAAGTTTGGTTGTGGACGATTAATTTAGTCAACTCAGCAGTTTGTTTACACAAACTTCCTGCCCCTGTAATGAGAAAGGTGTCTCTCCATCTCTGCAAGGAGGATAGAGGGTAGCCCTCATAAAGTTTTTTTCTTTCTCACAGGAGAGCAGCTTAGAGAGAACAGCTGAGGTGATTCTTGGTGTTAGGAGAAAGGGTGATTTCATTCATTGCTTCCTGTTGGAAATAGTGTGTTCCTTTGGTACTGCTCGATCTGGGTTCTGACCAGAGCCCCTTTTATTGTTGAATAATATTCCATGTTCATTTATCCACTCACCAGCTGAATCATCTCAGTTGCTCCTGAGGTTTGGCAGATATGAATGAAACTCAGAATCATCCGTGTACAGCTTTCTGTGTGGATATAAGTTTTCAGCAAGTACCAAGGAATGCAACTGCTGAATTCCATGGTAAGCGTGTTTGGTTCCGGAAGAAACTGCCAAACTGCCTTCCAGAGTGTCTGTACCATTTACTTTCCCACTAGCAGTGTAAGAGCAGTCTGGTTTCTTTGTACCCTGTCCTGAATTTACTATCACTAATTGTTTACTTCTGTCATTCTTCAAGTGTTTATGAGGTTTTAATTTCCTTGTCTTTAATGGCTAATGGGGTTGAACATCTTTTCATGTACTTTAATCCCATCTGTCCTTCCTCTTTAGTAGAATGTCTGTTCCTGTCTCTTGGCCATTTTCAATTAAATCATTTCATTGCTGAATGGTGAGAGCTCTTTCTATATTCTAGATCCGAACCCTTTGTTAGATGTTGCAGTGCAAGCATGGGCTAGGCAGGCAGGCCGGCTAGGATTTTAAAGGCTTTCACACTCTCTCAGGGATGGGTACATCAGGCAGGCAGGCTAGGCAGCAGGGGCAGGGGTCTTCGAGGCAGACGACCCCTCCCTGCCCCCCAGGAATCTTCATAGTCTCTGAACACCCTCTTGCATTCTCTTATGTGTTCTCTCCCCCCTCCCAGACTGTTGCTACCCTTTATCCCCACCATCCTATGCCCGGGTGAGCCCTCTCACGCATGCATACACCTACTGGGTTGGGCATGTGCAGTCATGGGGAGGGTGCAATACCACAGGTGCTGTTCATAGGGGTTAATGGTGGGAAAACCCTACAGATAGTAGTAAGCAAATTTTCTCCATCTGTGGCTTGTCTTTTCACCCTCTTAATAGGGTCTTTCTCAAAACAACAGTTTTAAATTTTCTTGCGTTCCGTTTTACCAGTTTTCACTTCTGTAAATTGTGCTTTTTGGATCAAGTCGAAGAATTCTGCCTCACCTTAGTTCCTGAAGATCTTCTTCTACTTTTTTATCTAAAAACTTGATTTTAATATAAGCCCATGATTTATTTTGAGGTAATTTTGGTAAAAGGTTGACATTATTTCAAGTGAAATTGTCTGAGTTACTCGTAAGTATCCTGCCTTTAAGCTGTTGGTAGACTTGTATCCAAGTATGATCAGCAGATAGTGTGACACTTTTTACTCTGGGTTTGATGTGGTCACTAAAAGTAATTTATTATCAAAATTCAGTTACATGAGTGTCCTGACTACCACCGCAACCTCTGGCGACCCAGTGTCCTCTGAATTAATTAATCTTGGTTTGCACTGGATAGTTGTGTAGTAATTGACTGTGATTTCACATTGTCCAGCAGGTGAAAATCTTGAGGCTCAGTGTTGCTTTCTAGTATCATAGGAGTAGATACAGCAAGTGGCAAAGTGTGTGAGCTCCTGTTTGCACTTAAGTTTGTTTGGAGTTCTTACTCAAGTCCTGAGACTGAGGGTTGGAGGAATGGCTGTAGTATCTGCAAAATAACTGGGTACAAATCCTTAACTAGCTCTGTAACTACCTCTAATCTCTCAATGCCTTAGTTTCCTTACCTGTAAAACAGGTAGTATAATTAAGTATCCACCTTATGCCATTGTTGTAAAGCTGTTACTCAAAAGTGTCCGGTAGACAGGAGTCCCTCAAAAACTGTAGTGAATGTTATTCCTAAAGCATCAATTTTATGTAGAGATGACTGGGAAATACATTCTTTTTATATTAAGGCATCCACATTCTAACAGAATGTGGAATTGCGTTTGTTTGCACGACTTGAACAGGGAGAGCCTGCAGACATTCCGTGTTTGTCAAGGGGATCCATTAGTCTCTCTGCTGTGAGAGCTCTCTGCCAAGAGGCACTTCCTGACAGAACCCCAAGAAGCACTGCTTACTCACTTGCCCTAATTAGACCTCTCCTAATATCTGTTTCCTTTCTAGGCAAGACAAATCCTCTCACATATTCAGCAGAGCTACCTCCACAACCTTCCAGCATTCCTTCCCCAGGCCCTCCTTGGTCAATGTCTCTGAAAAGCTTAGTGTCTGAAGGTACCCCTGCTTCCAGCTCCCCTTTGTCCTGTAGCTGGAGACCTGCTAAAGTAGTTGCCACTTCAGAAGAAAAGTGTGGTGGGTTAAACCCCCCCCCCTTTTTTTGGGGGGGGGGGGGTTTGGGACTTGTCCTGAACACTAATACCTGAATCCTGTCCTGAACACTATGTGCCCTTAATACTATAATTGCTTTAAAAAGCGTACGCACCATTCTCAGTTTTCACAGAGCCACCCACAGACTTCTGTTTCTGGAGGTTTCTTTGGCCAGGATTGATGTTTTTAAGACATGGTAGTTAGGAAAGATGGGCGCTTAGTCACTGTGGCAGAGGCCCAGCATCTTTGTCATCTTCACTGGTTACCTGCCTGACTTTTGTGGCCCCTAGCTGATGCTTTTGTTTTTCCTTTGCCTATAAGGGGCCATTGGGACTCTCTTTTGTTATTTGTAGTCTGTGGCTTTTCAGTCTGATTTCTGACAACCACTTTTATCAAAGAACCTAGGTCCTGCCTTAATAGAAGACAACTCATCCCCTTTTCCCCCCAAAAAAACCACATAACACGTGCCTGTTTATCTGTTGATTTACTGGCATTCACTTTAGGTTTGTATGCTGAAATAGTTGAGCCATTTGAAATTGCCCTCTCTGTTCTTCAGAAATGGTTGATGAACAACAATTTTATTTGCATTAGTGGTAAAATTTAAGGACTTGTGATTTATAGATTATGAGTGGAATACTTTATTGTTATAGCATTACTATAAAAATCCATTTGTTGCTGCAAATTATATGTTAGTGTTATACAAATGATACTAGTTAAAACCTAAAATATTTCCTTGTAAAATGTCGGTTTTATTGGGAAGAAATGAGATCAGTGAAATAAATATGATGGAATTAGACTTTGAAGTGGAAGATAAAAACTAATTCCCACATATGACAGATGAAATGCTCTAGACAACTAAAGAGACCACCATTTTTTTTTTTTTAGGCTATTGCAATGGAGAGAATGTTCTTTAATGGGAATTCTCTCAAAGAAGGAGAACAGATGGGTCTCAGCAAACACAGGCCTTGGTGAGGAAAGTGTGTGGTGGTACTTAGTGGAAATGTAGACTCGGTGGTCCTTCCTGCTCAGGTTTTTCTTGGAAGATGGAAGGGTGTGGTGCTTCCTAGCTACTCTGCTTTCTGGGAACACAGGCTCAGGTGAAGGTTAACACTGTCAGGTGGTACAAGATCACTGATATTTTGTTGTTGGGGAATCAGGCAGATGTACACCATGGCTTGAAAGTAGGTTCAGAGAAAACCTACCGAAAGTCTCATTCATAACTTTAAATTAAAATCTATAGGTTTCTGATTATTTCTGTACTAGAGACTTATCACAGTGTGACTTTTTCTTGTGGGAAGTGGTAAGGGCAGTGAGTGAGCTTCCTTAGCAGATAAGCAGTGGAGAGATGGAGGGTAAAGACAAAGGTGGTGGGATCAGTGGGCCTTGTATAAGGGAACCCCAATGCAAGTGATAGCACCCTTTTCTCTCTTCCCACCCAGGGTGTTACTGTGAGGGTGGATTAGACAAGCAAGGCATTTATAAGTGGACTGGGAACTCTGGATTTTGTTAAAAGACAGGTTTAAGAAAACAAAAGAATTCTGTACATAAAGGTTTTATTTACCCTGTTAGAGATAATCAGGCAGGTATCACAACCATTTTAAAGGGAAAGCAAAAGAACCACACACACATTTATATGGAATAAGGGAATATCAAAGTGGTTTCACAGACAGAAGCAAATCTAGCTTTTTCCACCACAGGGAGGGTTGCCCCTCCACACACAAGAATCTGCGTTTTTAGACAAGAATCTTTGTGTTACTATTAGGTATCTACAGTTTGCTGAGGTGTAAAATAGCTCAAAGAGCAAACTAGCCCCAAACTATGAGAGATTTCCCTGAAGCTCCAGCATTCCATTGAACGGAGACTCAGTTATGTCTTTTGCTTCTGCCGAAGTCAAAGTCTTCCTCTCCTTGCTTTCTCTGTAGGAAGTCTGTGCTGCTTCTAATACTTATCTACCCACCCAAGACCTTCATGCTCTGCTTTAAGAGCCCTATGTGACCCTAAAGGACCTTTTTATCCTTCTGCTTTTCCAGATCTCCATCATGTAGGCAGAGCCTGAGTGTAGGACAAATTATTTGGTCAGGCTTTTCTTCCATTTGCCTGTGTAACCAGCACCTGGGGTATTGCGTCTTCCCCATGTGCAGCCCAATGTGTATGCACATGTGTTAAGTGTGCACACCTGGACCTAGGAGAGGGGAGAAAAGGGTGCAGAGAGAATCCATGAGCATGGGATGAGAGCGCACGAGACAATGCCCAGGGGAAGAGAGCACAAGAAAGAATGTGAAGATTCCTGGGTGTCTGGTGGCTGACTTGCCTCCCAGCACCCCCCCCCCCAAACCCCAGGCCTGCCTGGTGTGTCTGTATAACTGTTAGAACCAACAAAGAACCTAGGCAGATTGGTGAACTTGATGCTAGCATAACAGTGAGTGTCGTGAACAGGCCAGTTGCTCTACAATTGGCGATATGAGATGGGGGGGCCTTTACATTGGGTTGACCAGATGTCTTGATGCACATCTAGGCCCAAGTTTACTCATGTCCAGATTGCTTGTTACTGGCAGTTTGTCTTTTCCTGGGGATGGTATCTAAAAAGTGTCTATTTCCTACTACCTGTGATAACCAAGGTTTCTTTCTATGATTTCTTTCAAATGATTTTAAATCGGAAACCAATCATCACTCACTATAACAGTTTGACCACACAGCAATCTAACTTTATTTAGGTTTCGACTATAAGTAGGTGATGGTTACTGAGTAGGCTTAGCCCAGTGTCCCCAGGCTGGACTTTTGCCGCATAGGAGAATATGATCAATACATCCTAGGTGGAGGCCAGGGACCCTGCTCAGGCTGCAGAGGCAGCTCTCACAAAATGGTCTGGTCCTGAATGTTAACAGCTCCCAGGCTGAGAAGCCCCGAGAGCCCCTTGTAAAATATCAGGAAAAGATGCACTTTCTGCAGTGACCAAATTCAACTGATTCGATGACTTTACATCTCCTTGGAAGTCAGACATTTTTCATCTTCATGGTCTTAATGGTCTTATTACCAATTTCCCGCTTTAGAAATAAAGCAATCAGCACTACTTCTCTCACTTGCAAAACTAAGTGACTGAACGGAAACAGATGCCTTTCATTCCCTTGTAAAGTGATGAATGTAACATTTAGAATTTTGAATTTGTTTTTTCTATTTTAGGTTCCATCAGAGAAGCGCCTTAGAGATTTGTCTCATTTCTAAGATTAATATTTACAATTTGGAATTGTCAGCCTTCCTGAAGAGTGATGTCAGCAATGAAAGCCGAAGCTTTCTTCCAAGGTTTAGAACAACTGTACGGGAAGGTGCTTCTGGGAGCCGTGCTAGAAAACGACAGCTGTGATTACATCTGTTATCTCCATCCAGCATTTTCCAATCAAGCTGACTCCACCCCTACTTGCTCAGAAGACTCCACCACCCGTGGGGTCCCAAGCAGGTGTCCCCCAGACGCTGCCAGTTTGCCTGCCACTTCCCTATCTCCAGAGTGTTTGAAGAGGAACGCTCAGCAGAGCAGCGCCTGGGAAACCACAATGCTGCAGTTAACAGTGATCAGAGTGATGATAACCAGGATACTGTCCTCGGAAACTGAGCTCCGCGCAAAGGAGAAATACCGAGATATCATTAAAGTCCTTTTAACATCATCTGAAGTGGATTCTAAATTAGTAAGCCCTGGGGGTTTTGTGTTTAAGATTTTCAGAATTAAAGTTAGGAAACATTCAGCAACAGTGGGTAAATTTGTTTCTTTTCCTGTAGGCCTGGCTGTTGGAAAACTCCGAAAAGCTGTTAGCTCACATGGCAGCAAAGTGCCTTGCCCTGTTTGTGTATTTCCAGTTGAGAGAAAAGGTAAGATCAATAGTCAGAACTCAGTATTTCTTTTGCATTTTCTTTCAGATTGCTCTCACTTTTGATTTTATACTTCAGATGTATGTGTCAGTGAAATATTTGCTCAGATGATAGAATGTATAGAGCCACCACAGTGTGAGAAAGAAATAATGCAATGACAGTTTCAAGGTTTAGAATCTTAAATATATTTGAAATCATTATAAGTTAGGGGACCAGAGTGTAAGTTTAAAGTCCAGTACTTTCTTGAAGCCTGAGAAGAATAGTTACCCTCAACAACCTCCCCCTGCCCCCAAGTTTAGGAACCTCTCTTGGCGATATGTTTTCACAAGTTTAATGTAAATTCTAGGAATGGTCTTAGCATCATTAATTACTTTCGCTTTTCTTGAAATAGCATTTTTTTAAATGTAGAATGTAGCATTTGCCATAGGAAATTTGGAAAATGAGGAAAAAGTTATAAAGAACAAAATAAAAATGATACATCATTCTACTACCAAGAGAGAACCACTGATGGTGTTTCCATGTTTCCTTTGGGTCCTTTATTTCTATGACATATTGTATTTCTTGATTTAAAAAATGTTAGGATATTTGTGTTTATTCTGGTTTTATCAAATATACTTTGCTTTTGGCAAAGGGAGTATGTTTTTTGGCAAAGGGAGTAAACAGTGTTGTGTAGAGTTGTATATAACAGGCACTTTGTCATTGTAAAGAGAATATTATAACTTTTCATTTTTTCCTCACTTGTAGATGACAGTAAGCAAATATTGGGTTACTTTTTGCCAAAAAAATCTTTCTGTCTGTGCTGAAAGTGATAAAATCGTATCCTGCCTGTCTACTCTGACAGTTGTAATAAAGGAAGTCTTTAAAGATCCATGTTCACAAAAAACAGGTAAGAATTAGCTTCCCCCATAAGCACTCATTGTTATCTTGCTCCCTAGGTGCATGATGTTTATCATGAAAAATAGGACTTGTTTTACAACTTGAAGTATGAAAATTGGAAAAAAAAAAACAAAACAAAAAAACCTCACCATATTTTTTGAATGAGGATAGTTTTTTATAACAAAAAACGTGCCCCGGGGAAAATGAAAACTCATTATTACACATTCCTTGCGTAGTCTGACACTGGTAATGGTTAACTATGGTTATCAGCTGTGAATCTGCCTATCTTCATTTTTTTCACATTAGGGGTGAACAATCCAGTTCATTTTACATCTTGTAATATTTATAAAAATGGAATTTTAATCTTGTTTTAAGAACCTTCATGTTTACTACAACTGTTTTTATAATTGCAGAAATTCTAAAACAGTTCCTGACTCCTTTTGACACTGTTCTTGAAGAATTTTATACTTCCTTCTTTTCTCAGCACTTTGAAAGCCTCCAGGACACATCAAACGTAGTTAACAGTTTGATGTCTTTCCTGGACTTGCTGGAACTCCTCATAGCCACCAGAGTCCACCTGGAGTCTCACTTCACTTGTCAGAGGCTTTTATTTTTGAGACCTTCTTGCGTGCTGCATGTCATCACCTGGCCTGTGCAGGCCTTCGTCAAAAGGAAGTGTTTGCTATTCATCAAAAAGTGCCTCCTCCACAAAGTGGGCGAAGACCTTTGCCATGGCCCTGTCCCTGCCC
This sequence comes from Uropsilus gracilis, assembly GCA_004024945.1. Taxonomy (NCBI): domain Eukaryota; kingdom Metazoa; phylum Chordata; class Mammalia; order Eulipotyphla; family Talpidae; genus Uropsilus; species Uropsilus gracilis. The sequence goes on from PVHY01005963.1 coordinate 70,301, forward strand.
TAATACCTCCAGATCCCCACTTTGGTGAGGACATGCTGGCTTTAGCAGAAGCTGTTTTGCAAGCTGTGCATTTGGGCTTGTTGAGGGCACTGTCCATCCATGGAAAACTGTCCTGCTTTGGAGGCGAGGAGGTTCAGCCCCCTGGATGTGCCCAGGTCCCTGGGCCGGACCACGTTATCCTCAGAGCTGCAAGCTTACTTATCATTAAATCCTTAGAAATCAAGTTTCAAAGCATTGCTTCGGTGAATGAAATGAAAGGTAATTCTCCAAACTCCTTTTCTACAGAGCAAAGCATGGTTCGTGAAGTGGAATCATTCATGATTATCAAATCTTAGAACTTTAATTCCACTCATTTAAGCTATGTGTTATCCTCATTAATTTCTTCAGTAAAACAAACAGCATTACTATAAGAGACATGTCAGCCTTTTGTTAGCTATGTGAAGTGTGCATGGCGTCGTGACTGGTGAACAACTTAAGAAAAAATGTTTAAAAAATTAGTTAAAAATGTTATGTCAACCTTAGTGATCTAAGTTGTACTCATATTTCTGTAGTATTTTAGTCATGTTATCCTTCAGAAGGTAGTTGGCCTCTTTGCTAATGTAGAGGATAGGTTTGAAAGTAATTCACGAGTTTATTTTAACAAAGAAAGATCGTTTATAATTCCTGGGATCTCAATTCAACAATTAACTGAAAAATTTAAAGTTTTTTAAATGCCATTTTTAAAAGGCCATTTAAATTATACTGTTCAGTTATGGCCTTGGGAAAGACACATATCCTCCATTTCATTTGTAAAAAACAAATGGTAAATGTTTATAAACACACAGCATGTAGTTTCAGCTGAGGCTTGAGTAGTAAGCAGTGGCTTCTCTCAATTGCTTTGGAATAGATGGCCAAGAGTCCTGCATGTTAGTGAGAATTCTGTGCACTTCTAATTTGCAACACTAGGTGGCATATGTTAATTCATAGTTTTAAATTGCAATTGTAATGCCCCCCAAACTCTTTGATTTCTGTGCTTAATTGTAGTGCTTTTATCTTCCACTTATACGAACAAAAAAATGTTTTGCTGTTAAGTTTGAAGCCAATATTATTTTGTTTGGTTGCATCTATGACACTGTAAGAAGTGATTTCTTCCTTCACCGACTACTAATTTATAGGCTTTTTAAAGTCCTGTGATTTATAGAAATCACAGGAATTTTACTTCTCAGATTATTAGTTATTAGGCAGTAGGCAATAATCTGCTGTATGATTTAACCATCACTCTCTTGGGTACATCCTTTTCTCTGAAATTCAATTTCCTAATTTGTAGGGTATTCACAGAACTTTTTGAAGGTGTGAATTATGATAATGCATTTTAAAGAATATTCTAGCATTTTATATAGGCAAGATAATATATTCATAGACTGTTACTTCTTGAATTTTCCATTTTTTTATACTTTAAATTTTTTTTATTACATCAATGACTTGAAAACTTTGTTATACTTTAAATATTTTAATAGTCTACAAGTAAGCCTTTAAAGTATCATTGTCTACCCATCACCATATCACCTGTGAACTGTCATTTTGATCTCTCATGCTCATACCTCCCCTGATTGCAGAATTTCCATTTTTCAAAGCTGACTTACAGAGATTCATGTCCAAGTTATTGGCCTTCCTGAAGCCTCACCTGTGGCCCTCCCTGTCGTCTTGCAATCCGTGTGAATGGTTGTCTAAGGTCTTTATAGAACAAGACGATGACATGCTGGAGGCTGCCAAGGCCTCCTTGAGCATCTACCTAAAGTTGAACAGGTTCGTGTACTTTAATCGTGCTAACTGCATGCTGGGAAAATGGAAAATATTTTTAATAATGTGCTGCACATATTATTTTCTTTCCATTATTAGAAGGGAGAAAGTCCCTAACAGTCTTGTGGTTTCCTTCATTGTTCCAATGTCTCTCTTTAACCCTGCCCAGCAAGAACATGAGACCCATTTGCCTTCTCCTTCTGAACACTGGGCTGGCCAATCAGCACCTGGGTTGCTGGGCTAGATTGGGCTTAGAAGCCTGTGTCTACGTTCGTCTCCATTTGACCTGCATGAGTTAGTGTCTTTGAACCTTAATTAGTTTAAGAGCTTTTCACCTCTGACACTAAAGTATTTTCTATTAAAACTTCTATGAAATAAGTTTTGCCTTTGTAAAGGAAAGTGAAAACGTGCAAGAAATCAGAGGGTCTGTTCTGAATTGTAATTTCAGCTGACAGTGGATGGAGATGGGATATTTTGAAGCAAATATCCAAAATTGGTGAAGTGAGGTTACTGGTGACCGCTTATCCTCATGCTGTTTCTGCTTCATTAAAACGATTGCGTGCAGAGTGATAATACCAACTTGTAGCAAAAATACAATTAATTGGTCATGAAGTTAATAACCAGTGACCTTTCACACTGTTTCTGCCTTATTAAAATCTGAAAGTATTTGCTTTATTTTCATTTTTCCTTTGGCTCCAGAGGAAGGGGTTTCTCCCTAATGATGCCGGCAGTGCTGGTCTGCCAGGTCTCTCTCATATTATCACACTGCTGGCAGCGCTGCCTTCAGACACGAAGTGTTTGGGGCCAGTTTTCAAAAGGTTCTAATCAAGAGCATAGAATTCCTGCATGTGATTTGAATTAGGTTCAGAAACGGTCGAATACAAATTCAGCCCGAATGCAGATGGCTATCAGAATATATTTTAGTTGCACTCCAAGTAGACTTCTTGCTCCTCAGGAATGAGGAAGCCTTTGAATTGAATTCACTCTATATGTGACTGTCTCACTTTCATAACTGCTGTTGGTCCAGAGAGGGGTGTGTCACGTCATGTTTTAAAATTAATTCATTAATATTGTCTGATTGGAATTCAAGGGAATTAGTATGGCATCACCTTAGCTGTTTATACGTGGATTCAAACCATGGCCTTGATAATTTCTCTTTTCTCTCTTCAGCTCTAAGTTCATTAGGCAGTTATCAACCATGCCAGGCTTACACCAGCCTCACAGTTACAGTCTTTATAGCTCCAGTGGAAGTTCCAGAGGGAAATCTGATTATCTTAGGAAGACTTGTCAGGTTAGATTCAGGTGGGACCAGTTGCTGTGACCATCACTATTCATATGAGTCATTGTCCTGTATGGAAGGAGAGGAAGGAGATTGGGCCCCAACCCCACCTTCCCACATGGAACTAGTTACCTATAGGAATGAGGAACTCACTTCAAAACAGGACACCTTGGAGCAGATAAAATAACCATCAAGACCATAGGTTTTGTTGATTTTATTGAGTCAGACTTTTAGGGCTTGTGCAGAAAAGAATTAGTTTCAAATTTTTTTAAATGAATACATAGATTAAGAAGTAATCTGATACATGCATTTACGGTATGTGCGTTGTATTTGTTAAAACTGTTATTTTTGTAAGATGTTGTTAATCTGGGATCTCCATTATCTTTACTGCAGAGATTGTGGAACTACTAAAAGCTTGACCCAAGAAAAAGAAATGTGGGAGCATCACACTCATGAAAACGGCTATAATCCACACTGTATTTTCTTATTTTTCTTAAGAAATATTGGATTTGATGGTACAGTTCTTCTTGACTTTCTGATCTCATCAGAAACCTGCTTTCTTGAATATTTTGTTAGGTATTTAAAATTACTGCAAAAAGACTGGAATCAGTTTTTCACCATTTGCAAGAATTTTGACGGAGTGGAACTTAAAGACAACATAACTGTTTGTGGCTGTGAGCCCTTCTGTACCCAGTGTCACAGCAGGAACCAAGCAGAACCTCATCTTTTGGCTACTACCGGGAGTCAGAGAGACACTCTTGCTTGGGTTGCCCGCGTTTCTGGGGCTTCTCTGGAGCCACTGTGCCATACGGTAACAGGCAAGGAGACCCTTGCCACCCTGCAGGGCAACAGTCAGTTTCCCCCAAAGGCTTCTCAAAGTCTGGTAGATTATGACAGCTCTGATGACTCAGAAGTAGAGTCCACAGACCAGCATTTAGCAAGTAGTCAGTGGACCTCTGTACACCAAGAGGCAGCAAAGACAATTCAGGACACTGGTAGGAAAGGTAGGAATGAAAAAGAACTTAGCCTGGAGCCTCACTCAAGGTTTCTGGTTCCAGAAGAATTAACCGTTCCCTATTCTGTCCATTGTGACTTAGCCACAAACAGCCTTGTCTCTGAAGGGGGTGTGTTTCACAGCACAGTGAGGTGCTTTGAAGAACTACAAGGTGCCATTCAGCGCCTGCAGAAGAAAAACCTTTTCCCATACAACCCAACAGCACTGTTAAAGCTGTTGAAACATATCGAGGAAATATATAATAAAAGTGTGAGTCCTTTGTAGACAGTGGTATTTTATTTCCAGGAATGTTTCCTTTCCCCATACTATAAATTGTACCTTAGTAAGATAATAGTAAAATATCAGAAGGGTTTTCTAAACCAAGTCTTCCAATAGTGAAGGCAGTCTGGTGACTGAAAAAGACATAGCAAATGGCAGACCATTCAGTATCATTTTCCGTCCTGTCAAATTTATGGTACAATGTATGGTACTTCAAACTTCACACAAAATTCGGCATGGTTATCATGCTACTTGACTAGGGCTACCATTAACAAATTGATACCTGTGCTCGGATGTTTATTGCAGCACTATTTACAATTGCAAGGACATGGAAACAACCCAAAGGTCCCAAAACAGAAGAATGGATGAAAAAGATGTGGTCTATATACACAATGGAGTATTACTCATCAATTAAAAAGTGACAAATTTGGTGAATTTATGGAAACCTGGATGTACCTAGAAGAAATCATACTAGCAGAAACGAGTCAGGAAGAAAGACAGAAACCAAATGGTTTCACTAATATATGGACAACCAAATGAAAGTTCACAACAGGAGGGTGGGGACCAGCTGGAGTGGTTGGTGAGGGGAGGTGGTGGGTGACCCCCAGGGATCCAAATGATGTGAAATATATATATAAATGAATTATTCAATTAAAAAAAACAGATTAATACAAACTTGGTGATTTAAAACAATAGAATGCATTTTCTGACAGGAAGTCCAAAATTGAGGACTCCACAGGGCCACACTTCCTCTCAGACCTGGACAACACTCCCTCCTGGCTCCTCCCTAACATCAGGATCCAGCAGGCCATTCCCAGTGTTCCTTGACTCACAGACACACAGCTGTGGTCACAGGGTACTTGTGCGTGTCTGTGTCCACATGGCTTCACTGGATTAGCAGCCACCTATAATCCTGCCTGATCTCTGACCTTGGTTATGTTATAGCACAGACCCTACTTCCAAAGAAGGTTGTAGCCACATGTGGTGGGTGAAAATGGGAGGAACACCCTCGAATCTGCCTGAGGTATTTACAGGTGGTAAGTAGAAGAGCAGACATTGTAGCCGTTTTACTAGCTCTATATGTCCTATTCTGTGAATATGAATCTATTCTTAAAAAAAATAGGTAATTTTCCTATTTAAAGTTGCAATATGAATAATTCTATCTTTGAAGGAAGGTTAAGTGGAAGTTATTTTATGTATTTATTGCACTTAGCACTTAGTAATAAGAGCAGCAGCAATACTATGTAGGTGTCATTAAAGTTCCTGAAAATATTTTTTTAAAGTTTTTTAAATGATTCTTTCGTGGAGGATTGAATCAGCCAGACATTGACATGCATTTGAAGGCTGTGGTCATCCAAATGGGTTAGTCCTCACTCAGGTAGAGATGTGGGAAAGACAGGTGATGCTAAATAGAAGATGACTAATTAAAATAAGAATGAAATGCTAATATTAACTGTACAGAAATGTAGAGGTTAAAAAGTTTGGGCCTAGAGTTGCAGCTATACTCCAGCCTACATATGTTCACATAGATATTGTTATGTATTACACATTTTATATGTGTTGGTGTGGTTTCTACACTTGAAAAAGTAGGTCAAAGAGTATCGTCAAAGATGTTTAATGCCATGTTTGCGAAAGCAAAAGATGAGAAACATGTCGTTAAAAAGGTCTCATCGTACACATTCAGCAGAGCGCTGCTGGCTGCTTGTGGAAGGAGAGTTGACTCCTATTAACAGAGAGGAAACATCTCTAACAAAAATCAAAAGTGGATCTAGTGGGTTCCCATTTGTTTCAGGAGACAAGAAATATACAGACTGAGATTACATATGCTTTTGCACATTTATAAAATGTTTATGTAAGTCTTTAAGAAAGTCCTGCTAGTGGTTCCTTGGGAAAAAGATCTGAAGTGGATTTGATGCCCATTATATATCTTGTACTCTATTTGTAACTAGGTACATACATTTTTTAGTGAAAATAACCTTTTTTTTGAATTTCAATTTTACTTAATTATTAAGTTAGTGTCTCTTACATAGGATGCACCATACTTACGTGTATATGTTACACGTGCATTTATTAGTGCATGCTCCAAACATTTACAAAAGATTGTTTCAAGTAGGAGTTTCAACCTTCCCCTGACCCTGGGATTTTCCTCCTTTCACCCACCAGCAATCCTGGTTTGCAGTTCCTGGTATCTGGAGGGAGAAAGGTCCCAAGTGTGCCCATTATGTATGACCAGCAACAGAAATTTGATTGTCATAAATCGCAATGAGATAAATAATAGTATAATCACACATTATAAAGCCTTGTAAATAATGATTCTAGCTCTACCAACTGTTACCAAAATTTTCAGTTTTCAGAAGTTATCTAGTCATAAAATTATGAAATAAGCCTTTACCATTCCCTAAACCAATTACTGATCCCAGATGAGTGACTACTAGCAAAGGAATTGTGGTTTTTTGCTTTTTATTGTTTGCATTTATATATCTAGATACATACATATATATATAGTATAGTATTGTCTACTCTGTTGCTCTCCCATCACCTTACCACCCAAGCACCATTTTGGTCTTTTGTGCCCTTCCTCTGCCCCGATTCTCTTTTGTTCTCTCTCCCTCTGTCTTTGTTCTATGCTTTAGTTCTGTTGGCAGTTTTCAGTTTTTCTTAAACATGTTTGTTTTTCCTATATCCCTTAAATAAGTGAGACATCCCATATTTCTCTCTTTCTTTCTGACTTGTTGCCACTAAGATGATTCCTTCTTGCTCTGTCCATGTTGCTGCAAATGACATGTTTGTCTTCTTTGATTGATGCATGATATTCCATTGTGTAAATACACCACATCTTTTTCAGTTATTTTGTCCATTTTGGGGCATTTGGGTAGTTTCCTTATCCTGATTATTGTAAACAGTGCTGCAATAAACATGCGAGTACAGGTGTCCTTGTGAATGAGTGTTTTGTGTCCTTTGGGTAGATTCCCAGTAGTGGGATTGCTGGGTCCAATGGTAGTTCCACTTTCAGTTGTTTCAGGGTCCTCCACACAGCTTTCCATATTGGCTGGACCAGTTTGCATGCCCACCAGCAGTCTAAGAGTGTTTCTTTCTCTCCACATCTTTGTCAGCACTTTTTGCTGCCTGTTTTTTTTTTTGTTGTTGTTGTTGTTTGTTTTTTTATGAGCCATTCTTACTAGTGTAAGATGGTATCTCAGTGTGGTTTTGATTTGCATTTCCCTGATTATTAGTCATATAGAGCATTCTTTCATATGCCTATTGGCCATCTATATTTCCTCTTTAGAGAAGTGTCTTTTTAGTTCTCCCCATTTTTTGATTGGGTTTTTTGCTTTGTTTTTGTTGTTGAAAATATATTTTTTTTTTTTTAAGAAAAGCAAAAGAACAAAACTGTATTCCAAAAGGTATGAAACTGCTGGCTTCATTAGAAGTGAGGCTTTCATAAATGTGAAAGCCTCATAAGGCTGGCTTCCTAATAAGGCTGAAAAGGAACCACCAGTACCTTGTTATATGTAAGTGAGGAAAAGCCTGGGCATTGGTGACTCTCAAGAAACCAGCTACTCTGGATACAAAATCAACACACAGAAGTCAGTAGCATTTCTATATGCAAAAAGTCAAATAGAAGAGGAAGAAATCAGAAAAACCATCCCATTTACCATCGCACCAAAAAAAATTAAATATTTGGGAATAAACCTAACAAAAAATGTGAAAGAATTATACAAAGAAAATTTTAAAACACTACAAAAAGAGATAGAAGAAGA